>CM062848.1:34661761-34747455 GCA_031772225.1 Eubasilissa splendida | reverse complement strand
AGTTTGTATTAACTGCTGGCTATGAAAATGGAGTGTCAAGTATGAAAATCGAACATTTCCGATACATTCTTTTGTTTGAGTTTGACCGAGGAGTTAAGCAAGGCAGCTAACTATTCAAGATCTCGGTTGGGAAGTTGTTCCACATCCACCCAATTCTTCTGACGTTGCTCCGTCAGATATTTATCTTTTTCGCTATACAAATATCTGCGAGGAATCTTTTATTGATTCATTTATGTATTTTGTTTCTTTAAAAAAAAAAAGTTAACATTTGCATCAAATTTTTTTTTTGACGGTTGTGTAGTCTAGGAGCAATGTATTATTCTTATTTTAGACCTTTTTAGAATTATTCAAACTTCTTTGTATTCACAAAGATTTTTAGACTCAGTAAATTCTAAAATGTACTTAGATATTTCATCTCAATAATCATCCATTTATATATTATAAGAAAAATATAATTAAATGTAAAATACTTTTTCATTTCTGACTTCATAAAATTTTATTTGATATGCGTAAGCACCTCACTAAACAGAGATCCTCCCTTAGTAAATACAAATATGTAGGGCTGTCAACTAATGTCTTTCCGGATCAACATTTTCTTTTAATGTACCAACGTTGCAAATTTGAATGATATATTTACTGATTTATTACGGGTTTTTTTTTACTAGTTTATATAGTTTTTATTTTATGTCTGCAATTTTCAAAAGATTATTATTTGCTATTTTGATAATTTTTTATGAAGTTTCTTCGACAAGCTTTCTTATAAATTATTTAAGACATTTTAACTATAATAATTGATCCTTGTAGAGCTATTTTAGGTAAGTATTAAATTGTATGTGTTATATTATAACAAAAATACAGTAGAAATATATTTCAATTGAATTACATTATGTTCTGCATTATTTTAAATACAATATCTTCTATAAAATTAATTAATTTAAATTAAGGTTCAATGATCAACAGATTTTACATGAAAACTCAAGAATATCTACATCCTAACCTAAAAAAATGCGCCTATTTTAAGATGAAACACCCTGTAATATGTGGCGCATAAGGCACATAGAACTTATCTACTTAAACGAAAGAGGGAAATAAGTAGACGCGGTGAACTTGGCATTGTCGAGATTGATGTCATTAATTCAGAGATTATTTTTTCATTTTCGTTTTTTATTTATTTATAATTTTTTTTCGTATCTCGTATAGAGTTGAGTCAGAAAAATTGAATGCAATATATTTCATCCGAATTGGACCTTAAACAACGCGTTATAGGCGACGGGATATCATACTTGCAGTCATATCACTGAACAGTAATGTCCGATCGAAGGTCAATGTTTAGCCGAAGCCGAAGCCGATTCATATCGAATATTCAATCGTACTTAGAAATCTTAGAACACCGACTAGAAAATATACATAACAATGCTAATTCTACACCCATACTTAGTGTGCTGCATTATGGTGTTGATAATAATTGAAAATATATTCATTAAATAAATAAATTGCAGTTTTTCAGAAATGATAAGCTGAATTTTAATTCATTCGTAATAGTTCGTGCGTTTTCGGTGCTTTTCGGCTGCTATATACAAAGCTTCGTCTTCGGCCAAACCTTCGGCAGATTTTATCCGAAGCCGAATGTGCAACCGAAGGTGTATTAAGATAGCCGAAGCCGAGGCCGAAGCTTCGGTCGGACTTTACGCATGGCACTTCAAGAATGTACAATATAATAGTACGTAAATTGATTTAATGTGTAATTATTTCATGGATAGAGAATGAAATAATATCAATCACATTTTAATAATAATATTGACTCTTGAACACATTCTTGAAGTGTCATGACCAAAATATCGACCGATACCGCGATTGCAGCGTATTGGTGATTTACTCGATCTGGTGCGTCTTAATACGATTACGATTAATGATTTAATAATAAAAAAAAGAGTAAATTATTCTAAAAAACCTATGATCAAGATGACGCCGTTGGCAACCCTGATTGAAATACATGTTACTTAGCGCATAAACTATAGATTCTTCTCGTGTATTGTAAATTAAAAAGCAAATATTTATTGCGTGATTTCACTGCGAACCTCTTCTTCTTGCGCAACTCTTAAGCTATAGATGTTTGCGCAGGCTACGGACCTTTGCCTTGTGTCTCGAGCGGACAATCGTCAAATTACCACCGAGGCTGTGCCGCGTCGCAAATGAGTTACTAATTACGTTGTTTAAATTTCGCTAGAATCGTAGGCTCACAATGTCACACATTACGATAGTTATTAGCTATCTCCAATCATTTAGAATTAACGCGGAAACACAGCCTACAACAGTAACCGACCTTGTACTCCTTTGAACTTTTCGTCGGCCATGAAAATTTAGACACTTATTTGCGACTATCCGAACTATGAAAAATTATCCTAATTGTAAATTGAGAAATAAAGGATGTTTAAATGCGACACGGTGACCTCGTCAGAAATATGTAAATTTTTGGTTCCAGCAACTTGTGACAAGCGCAGGAAATTTTGTTAGACTAAAATAATATAACGTGGGAATATTATACACATCTGTAGGTGTTCAACTTTTCACAGCTATTGATGTGAAATCGTTTCTAAATGCTGTCATCCAATTTATGATCATTTTGACGCCCAATATATTATGTGCAAAAATTTCAGACGTTTCTTGACTTCTGACAGGTATTTTATAAAAAAAATATTCAACTGACATTTAATTTAATGTCACCTATAAATTATTAACATTAAAAAATCTCTTCCGGCGCTAGCCGCGCAAAAATAAAGTAGATTTCGTTTGTTTCTTAAGAAACAATATTAACGGAGTTACGAATTAAAAATAATAATTAACTGTTCCCAATTTGAAATAAGACAGCGCGTCAAAATGGTTAACAATATTATTCGAGGTACTTACTGGGTCAACTTTTCAGAAAAGTTTGATGAAAATCTGATATGGGAGTTAACGTGTCCACACAAGCGTTATATCTGAGGGTGGTTTCGAGGTCTCCTAGTCTTGATAGAAAGTGTATTGAAATTTTCCGGATGTGACGTAATGATACCTTCTGCATTAAGCAGTATTTCTATCGAAATCGACCTAAAAGGTGTTGAGAAAATTCCGAAAATATACATAATTGAGTTAAGTTTGAAAAACTTTCATGACAAGTTTATGTGAAAATGAATATCAATATTAAAAATCGAAGAATAAAATATACTTAGGTTTTGTATTAAGGACAATCAAAAACTTTAACTCGCTCCGCTCTGTAACTACTTTACATACATCTATTGTAAGAAGTACGCTATTATTTAACTCCACTCTGTGGTCTCCCTACTATGGCTCACATATTATAAAAATTGAAAGAGTGCAACACAAATTACTAAGGTTTATCAATTTTAAATTGCACATTCTGATAGAAAATATAAATTACGATTATTTAATGAGTCTACTTCATTTGAAAGAAAATTAGCCTAGAGAAGAGATGTGAGCGATATAGTATTTCTATATAAAATGATCAATAGGATATTGGACTACGCTGAGTTAACACAAATGGTTTCGTATAAAGTACCAACTCAAACGAGACAACATGAAGTGTTCTCTGTAGGTACACATATAAATAATGATGCTGTTAACTCTCCAATATCGCAGATGCATCGGCTTGGTAACAAGTTGAATTTCGTTGACATTTTTTGTTGCAGAAGCATACTTGAATTGAAGAAATATTTGTACGTAAATTATACTTAGTTTTTTTTTAATGTTATATTTAAACTCTTATATTTAAATTACTATTACACTGTTATATTTAAATTATATAAATTTGTATTCCTATGTAAAAGCCTACAAGGGCGTTGATGGAAATAAATAAATAAATAAATTTTAACGAAGAAAAACATGTTCAGCTGTCACGTTCATAATGACGGCGTTGCCGTAATTCCCGGGAAATTGTGAATTATTATTATTTTTAAATTTAAATAAATTATGAAATATTTAATTGACTTGATTGTTGAATGTTTGTAAACTTGCCTACTGCTTCGAAGGTCGATTTCATTATACTGTCCCCAGAAGGGCTATTGGTTTATAATTATAATTCAGTTTGAATTTTATGTAATACTAGCTCTTCATACCCGGCGTTGCTCAGTTAGGTATGGTTAGGTTACAGTTAGGTACTATATTGCAAAATTTGGTTAAGGTGGGGAAAGGGTGGGTGAGATATTCGGTGGAGAGGATTATATTGTCTTTAGGATCTAAGAGTATAACTGTACAAAATTTAGAACGGATAGCATTCAATTTAATACATATTTATATATTAGACAAGGGGTGGGGTTTTGAGCAGCATTTATTAAAAAGCATTATGTTTAGATTGGTCAAAGCGAGTAGGAAATAGAGAAATAGAGAAGAAATAGGTAATAGAGAAACGACAAGCAGACATTCATTCATAATTGATACATTACTAAACCACTGGCTTCTTGTGTATTGCATAATACATGGAAGGAAGATTGAACAGACTGATGTCTCAACCACTTCGTGTCATGCACTTGATATATTTATTGTTTTATTCATGTAATATAATTTAATTTAATGGTATTAATATTAATTTCTTTTTAAAGAACTATGACGTACTTTTTATACTACTAAACTTATTTAGAAATGCTTGTATTAATAGTAAGTGGTCGTAAAACAGTAGAATAAATATTATATCAGAAACTGCCTTCCGCCTTTAAGCAAATATGTAGATATTTCTTAAAATAAACAAATTAACAAAAACAGCAAATCTTTATGGCTTTTTCTCTAAACAAACCATTTGTCACGAGACGTCCTTTTTAAAATTTCTTGACTAGGTTCAGTTATTTTCCATGACTCGAGTCGGCTCGTCACTATTATTTTAATCTAAGCAAGATAATTTTTTTTTTCATTTAATAAATCTCATAGACCAAATACTAAATATTGAAGAAAAATGTAAAGGCAAACAAACAAAAGCTAGTAATAAGATCAGGCCATTGACACAAAACATCCACGTAGAGGTAAACAGTGTTATTATTGAGCAGTATAAAACAAAGTATCTTAAAGATAATTATTGCAACACAAGGTGTACGGTTTCCATGGCCAGTGATATCGAAACACGTAACACGTGTATCATGTATTTTCGCATCATACATAATATATATTTTTTAACCGCAAAAATTGTTGCTATAAAAACAATTCACTCGAAAGGTCTGCGAGACTAACGAGCTCGGGGAATACACGAACAGGGAGTTACAAAATCAACCTCAAAAGTTCACATTCCCTGTCGTCATGAAAAGTCAAGGAAAAGCTACGATTTTTTGTAAATAATAATACATCAATTAGATTTAATTCTATCATTGAAATTTAGATTTATAATTTATTTTAAATCCACTTTTGAATGGTACTGAATGAAGGATATTGGCGTAGTATAAGTTTGCCAGTTTTAGCATCATAAAGGCGAATAGTTTTGAATGGTATGCGGATGACGTCTTGCATTGATTAATTATCGATTATGAGTCCTTGCTTGGCTGAGCAACCCTATCCACGTGTTATACATATTTTGGGAGGGGGTTCTGAGGGATGGATCTTTCTTTTTTCTTTCTCCTTTTCTCGGTTGTTGCGGCAGTCCTCTTCCGTTTGCGTTATTTGTTGACGCCGCTGCAATTAATCATGCCACTTCTATTCAGATTCGAATCAGAGTGTCTGAATCTTTTTTTTGCCACGCCCTATCTTTTTTTGCACATAAGATAGCTGCGAAAACATAACTTATTAATTATCATGTATACATACTTGCAAACTAACATGAATATAATTTTGAAAAATTATTATTTTCAATAAACAGTTAATTATATACGGATTATTAATACTCTTTAATAGAAAATTCGCAGCTCTTTATGGTGAGAAAAATCCAAGGTAAAATTGTTTGTTCTTATTTCGTCTGCTTCGCCTTGCTTTTATCAGATCTTGCAGTCGAGATCTAATAGCCTAATCACTCGATGTGGTGACTAATGCGAGTCAGGCGAGTTGTCGGCACTTCTGCGAAGATTATTAGGCTCGTGCCATTCGTGCCAGGAATTGCATTCGTGGATGGTTGCCTTCAACTGATACGGGTGACCTGCTGTATGAGCGTCCTCACATACAAGATTGACCACCAGTCTGGCCAAGGTCACATAATATGGAGCATAATAATATTCAAGCAAGCGCGGTTGCACCAGATCAATCTAGAATCTATCACTAGATAATCTATGATCAATCTTCTGGCAAAATGTTTCATGCATATTCGATGATAACTTGCACATGTGTTTTATTAAAACATTATATTTATTATTAGAACACATTTTTATTGTGAAGTTGTAATTATTCAGAAAAGACGGTCTGTGATATTTTAAATATGAATTAAATATATTAATTTGAAAGATATACATATAAAATCAATTTTGTTGTTGCGCCACCAAGATTCGAACTTGGATCTCTTTCAAATAATGGAACGATTAAATGTATTAATATCAAAAAGGTAACATATAGGTTCGAAAATTTGTCACTAAAAATATTGTCGCTGTAGCGTAGTTGGATAATGCACCTTACCCGGTTTGGAAAGAGATCCAGGTTCGAATCCCGGTGGCGCAACAAAATTGATTTTATATGTTTATCTTTTAAATTCATATATTTAAATAATATTTTTATTATGTAAAGTATTTATGGTTTAATGTGATTTTTATGCGATTGAAGGTTTAATACAATATAAATACGTTATTTTATTGTTTATTTATTTATTTCTTGTATTGGGATAATACGAAGATCGTGATTCTCGTCATGAATACTCAATGAAGAAGAACATAAAATGCGAGGAAAAGATAACATGTAAGATCAGTTTCGTAATTTCATATATTCACTTGCATCATATTGCACTGAAATTAAAAATCTTCGAACAATGCTATCGTTTATATGCGATTAATATCTATGTCTAACCACACCCATAATTATTGTATATATATTATACCTGAGTCGTGTAAATACAGAACTACTATTAGTTCATCGAGTTAACTAAACATTTTTACATGACGTAGATAGGTATGTACGTACTTACAATATTATTTTCAAAGGGTCCATTAAAAATATGCGATATTTATTTATTTATTTATTTAGATCCACTTCGAGATAACAGTACTATTTTATTACATCCATGCATGCCTTTATAAAATGTTCATATTTATACTTGATGTTGTAACAGGAAATTTAATAAATTTGTTTCACCTACTCATCAAAGCAAGCAAGAGAACGTACTTCTGCAATGTAGACAGACCAAACAAATAATAGAGTTAACAGAGTCTTTCTCTTCAATAGAAAGAGTAAGAAAGTTCGATAAAAATTAAGAAGGAAAATAAAAAGTGGAGCGATAAAAAAAAAATTCCAACCGGAACAGAAAGAAGAGAAAGGAAGATAGGATAGGGATTGAAATCAATGTAATAAAAATAAAATGTAAGATCATTAAGGTTTATATATTTTATTTAGATTTAATTGAAGTAACTGAAGTATAAAAAAAATCATCGAGGTGAGTTAAAATACAGAGAAGCGCTGTAGAAAAATTAGTTCTGTTTGGCATTGGTGTTACAGAATGGAAGACTGAACGTGAAATGTTCTAATTGACCTAAATGACACTCAAATGGATATGCGTCTGAGTATATTTGGACAGTCTACTTTGGAGTATATTTTGTATAGGGGGATGATACCGGTCATGTCTCTTCGAATTTGTAGCGGTGGAATTTTGAAAAGAATAGATGAGGCAGTACTGGTTAAATATGAATTAAATATATTAATTATAAAAATATACATATAAAATCAATTTTATCGAAAAATATTGTTGTTGCGCTACCGGGATTCGAACCTGGATCTCTTCCCTAACCGGGGGAGGTGCTTTATCCAACTAAGCTACAGCGGCATTATTTTTAGCGACAATTTTTCGACCCTATATGTTACCCTATATGTTATAATTCGATAACTATGAAAGTTGAAATATTTTAAGAAGCTATTCCGTATTTTTTCATTTCTATCTATTATCTTGGATTTCAGGGGGCATATTCGACCATACTTCGAACATATGAGAAGTGTAGTATTTTCATAGTGGTAATTTTAGTTGCTCTGGAGGTATTGTGGTAAATGTGGATGTGATTGGAATCCAAAATAATCCCGAGATCTTTAATTTTAGACTTCTTGGTCAATAGTTGGTTGTTAAGAGAGTGAGGGAAAAAAATTGTTTCTTGTTTCTGATAAACTGTAACATGGAGCGCTTTCGGGTGTTATTTGTAGATTATGTCGATTGCAATTCAAGGCGGTTTAAATTCATTCTTCATTAATGACATCCCGAAGAAGAAAATTATATTTTTCAAAACCGGTAGATGTATTCAATTCATTAAGTGGCTAAGCCACAAAGTTGATTTTGCTCATCTTAAAAAATTACACTAATAATAATAATAATATTATTAATAGGCTATTCTTAGTGTAAACATAAAATTCCATTTCCAACAAACGTGCAATTACTCCTCGCAGATTGCCGTTTTGAAATATAAAAATAAAAATGAGTAAACTTACTTGATTTTTCAATGTCATTGTAATTCCATCCGGTTATGATATCACATTGCACTGAGAGTGCTCGATAGCTGAGTTAGCTCGGATGGAGAAATTTTAGACTTTTTAATGTGTTCTTAAATCGCCCTCTCCCCCGAGTGCTAGAATTATTTCATAAAAAAATTACCAAACAAATACGGCTGTATATCCTTTCATTTTCCACTAGATAGGTAATTAATTACTTCGTGATTTCAATGCATACATGGTACTTATCTAAAAAATTGAATTAAAAAATATATTAATACCCACAAACATGAGGCACAACGCTAAACAATAATTTTCTAACAAATTAAATTTAAAAATATCACAAATAAATTTAATAAAATTTCATTCCTTCCTTTATTCTTAGTATAGGTGCTGCACACATAAAACACATAACATGCGTATTATTTAGAGTATTATTTGTAATTATTCGATTTTTATTATCTAAATCTATACTTTAATAACTAAAGTCCGACCTAAACTTTGGCTTCGGCCACCTTTCGCCAAAAAATACACCTTTGGCTGCACATTCGGCTTTGTATTTAGATTCTGCAAACACACGAATTACTTATTACAAATGACCTCAGTGAACTTTAGTATGTGGTATTGAAATAAATAACTTATTTCATTTCAATAAATAAATTAATTCAGTTTATCATTTCTGTAAAACTGTAATTTATTTATTTAATGGATATATTAACAATTATTATCAACACCATGATGCAAAAAACTAAGTAACAGTGTAGAATTTGCATTATTATGTATAATTTCTAGTTGGTGTTCTATGATTTCTATGTATGATTGAATCTTCGGCTTCGCCGAAGGCTATGTCAAGAGCCGAACAATCGGCTTCAGCATCGGCTGAAAGCTTTAAGCACCACGTGGCTCCCGTGAGTTCCGTAGAGTGGCATCACAGTGAGGGTAGCGTATTGGCTACGGCGGGTACGGACCACCAAGTTGCCCTATGGGTTTGGCTGTGGAGAGGGATGAGGAGATTGCGGGACAGGATGAAATCAAGGTAAGGGCTTGGCCCGCGCAAATGTTATTTGTTTTCTTTTAAAGTTTATTATTTTATTTATTTTTTAATATAATTAATTATCTCTTGAATGAAAGCTTTGGTGGCCGTCGTACACATATAATATATATATAAAAAAGGGATCATATCACCAGTGGCGTGCAGTAGGTATAGATTTAGGTTATGCTGTTACCAATGATATTACACAATCATATATTATATATGTACTTTCGTTTAATCAACGCCTTTAGACAAAATAAATCTGTCGTTGATACGACCCTACCATGTATTAATAACGTTCAGCTGTCATAAAATTTTCCATCTAATACAATTTCATTTTATTCATCATTTAATTTTTTTTAAAACTATTATTAATTCAGGTTATTATTAACCGATGATATCATTATTTAAAAATCACAATCTACTTTATTTTACATTATTATATTATGATATAATACATTGTTTAGATTATGTTTATCACAATTATTGCACTCAAATAATTCAAACGAATTATACAATTTGAAGTTCCATCTCTCAGGCTTGTACACAAAGGATTTAGTAATATCATTACCAACTGAAACGACCTCCAAATGTTTTCAGGACCTTCCCATGAATAATGAATAGATCTCAGATAGTTAAGTATGTCGTTGAGACTTTAATCGTGTCATAGCACGCACAAGAGAAAAAAAAGTTATAGTCATAATAACAGTATGACAATTTTCATAACTCTGTTTAATGAGAATTGACCTCAAGAGCATATTACGTGAACGAAAAACTGAGATCGAGTTAGAGATACTTTGTCGAGATTGATCGCAGCACTGTGTCCGCATGTTTTAAAATTATGGGGACTAGCGACGAGGTCACCAATTGTGTTGTATTAAAAATTATGAGATATGTGGATCATGTGTGTGTGAGTGCTGGATGCCCCCGTATATTTCACCCATCGATCACGTGTTCGTTTGATAATGATTGCGGAGACGTATTGTGTTTATACGACCAGAGCAGGTTGAAGAAAATAAATTACTTACAGTTGATAAAAATTTATTGTTGATTTAGCATTCAGTTAACACTGTTATAATTGAGAAATATACAATAAAAAGTCTAAACAGAGAAGCGTTTGCTGGAGATCTTATCGGAAAGGCAGCAGCGAGAAGACTGACAATCAGGAGCCGCCCTTCTTTGGTTACGGGTGCGTGTTATTGGCGTATGATTTATTTGTTGGCTACTGCAGCTGTCAGAAGTTCTGTTTTACGCCCTGGTATCTGCAATGTGCATTCAGGGGTCGTCGGTGGTGATAATGGCTGTGAAGCCGATAGACCTCCGCAAAATGATACAACTAAGATCTAGGATTATTTTAATTTTGCACTTAACTAAACATTGCACTACACTCATGTTGAATTATTTTGTTACTGTCTAGTTTCGAGAAGTGTAATCCTTCTCATAATCAGATGTATTTAATACCTAAACAAAATTCAGCTTGCTGCTAACTTATTCGAACAGAGAGGCGAGGCGTGGAAAAGGTATTTTCGGTTACCAATGGGAATATGGGCAGTAGGGGTGAAGTGTTAGAAGACGCGGTGTTATGAATTAGTTTCTCCGAATTAATTATTTTTTGGCCGTTCCAGGAAACCAGGAAGTTAGTTATATTTTTATAACACAAGCGTTTAGTTTAAAATTGACGTAACATGTATTCCGTGTAATTATATACTATTTAAGAAAATTAATATGGACAGTAGGGGTGAAGTATTTGCGAACGTGATCTTATGAATTAGTCTCTCCGAATTATTATTTTTTCGAACGTTAATCGGAATATGGACAGTAGGGGTGAAATATTAGGAAACGTTATGTTATGAATTAGTTTCGTCGAATTAATTTTTACTCTACTCTAAAAAAAAACTTAAATCCGAAGAAAACACTAATTAATAACATCGCAAAAAAAATTAATTAAAAGTAACTGCCATGTCAAATAATAATATAAGATCGTGATATTATTATTCTGGAGGCAGAATTAAAATCAAATTTCACATCTCTTATCCCTTTCCGTGTAGTTTTCTGTTATTCTGGCCGACGTTTCTGATCCCATCGCAGGGTCCATCGGGTAAATAAGTATTAGTCGGCTAGAGAGGTCGGCAGAATAGCCCCGTAAACTTATCACAGATGATTCTAAAAAAAAAATGTTTGCATCTTGCATTTCGCTCACGTCTCGCCGGTGCTGCCAGCCAATGTCAAATTCAAGATGATTCGCCGGTATTGTTAGACAGTTGACAGTTGTAATGGCTTGATTTGCATATTACGCATTTAAAAATTGTTTGCTAGAATGTGAACCGTGTATTTGGCCGGTTGTTTCCTACAAAAAATTATCAATCGGAGTTCTCATTGTTTCCACGTCTTGTTTACATGAGGGCTATGGTAGTCTGGCTATCTGCGTTTATCAGGGGTCGGCATGCCGCTCTTTTTATAGGCATTTGAGACTTCTCAACTCCATCTCAAAAGTTTTTTTCATAATAAAAATTCTGTAATAAAATAATTGATCGGTTTAATAAAATTTTTTTTAATTTGCATTTAAGTAAAGTCCCTGGGAAAATTATGTTTTTTAAATGTGATCCGTTATTTCGCTGGCACTCTTCTAAACGGGAGGCAACATTTTTGAGAACTGCTCGGCACGTATTCTCTGTGATATAGGAATGATTGTTACTGTATACCTTTGATTTAAGGTAGCCCCATAGGAAAATTGGGGTTAGTTTATGTCACCTCGTTGGGATATCAATTTTCCAGGGAAAATTTCACGAACAACTAGTAAGAACACGCTCCATAGCGACTGAATTCTCAATATTTTTATTTACGCCACTATTAATGATGTACAAATAAGATAATCATAGTTAATATAACAATTTATGTAATAATTTCCTGGCGAATGAGATTAAGAATATAACACTTACGCAACCGATAGTATTCAAACAGATTACACGTCTGGAGTCTGTGGGCGTGGACCGGCGGGAGTGTGTAAATTATGCCCCGCGAACTCTTGACCTTCAGCTGTTCTTGAGTGATATCCGTAATCGTCAGCAGGTGGATGGTGAGCGCGAGGTGTTCAAGTTTAACCTGCAGAGAGTATAAAGTTGCCTAAGAACGGTCTCCATGAATGAATTAATTCATTGAAGTATTTCCCATTCATCGTTTTGAAATCAAAAGAAATATAAAAGTATTTTAAGTTGTAATTTCTTGAGAACATAGTTCTGTGATATTTTAATACATCAATGCATCAATTAAAAAGACAAACCCAATTTATCGAAGAAAAATTTTGCCGCCATCGGGATTTAAACCAGGATCTTTTCCTATCCGGGGAAGTGCTATAATCAATTACACTACGTCAGCCTCGTAAATAGTCGACAAAATTTTGAACGTATATTCTGGTTCAAATCCCGGTGGGAGCTAAAATATTTTTTCGATAAATTGATTTGGTGTAATTGATGGATTTAATTTATATTAAAATATAAAATTATTTATTCTTGAACATGGGTACTATATACAATTATATATATAGATAGATCTGTGATATTTTAAATACTAATTAAACGTATTGTTTATGTGTTCTAATTAATAATATATAAATTGTATCAATGTGTCAAAAATTGAATAAAAAGAATTGTTAATTCTGGCGTCTGCTATCGGTTTACTTAAAGATGTTTGAGATTTCGTAAAAACGATGTAGATGGCTTTCAAATAATGGAACGATAGATGTATTCATTTGATAAAGTGTAATATATAGGTTAGAAAATTTGTTGCCAAAAATACTTCGCTGTAGCATAGTTGGTAATGCACCTTCGCCAGATTGGAAAGGAGATCCAGGTTCGAATCCCGGATGCGCAACAACAATATTTTTCGATAAAATTCAGTTCAATTAGTATTTAGTTACTTGATTTGATGTAAACCAGATTCTGGAGGATAGCCCTGTTAGAAGCCTCAATGATCGTCGAGCTTGTATGAGAAGATGTATGAATGTGGATGAGGCGAGAATTGTGTGTCAGGACAGAAAAGTGTGGCGATCTATCCTCTCTGACTACTCCCGCGGGAAACGGCGTGATGGCAAGTAAGTAAGTAAGTAGTTACTTTTCATGTTAGCTACTTGTCGTTTTTGGACAATGTAAACGTTTTTGATGGCGTTCCCTTGAGTTGTTTTTGCACCAGTATCTCATGTTCTGTTTATTAACATAGCCATCGATATGAAAATGTGCTTTATCAGTAAACAATATGTTTCCAAGCATTCGTGCTTTTCTAAAACATTCCAGCATTGTTCTCGCTAAGGTATCACGTAAGAATAGTCATTTTCGTTGAGAAACTGCACGATTTGCATTTTTTATGGGTGAAAAAGTAGTTTTTTTTTCTAAATATCGTACACTGTCGATTTTTTTATTCCAGTACAGGCCGCAATCTTCCTTATCGATTTACGCAGATTGCGCATAATTTCACATCGAACTTGAGCCATATGTTCTGGTGTAGCTAGTGACGTTGATGATCCCGGAGGAATTTGGTTAACCATTGTCCCTTCTTGTCTGAACTTTTGAACCCAATACCAGATAAATTGCATGCTCGGCTCATCACTTATTCGTCGAATATTAAAGTGAGTACAAAAAGCGCGACGCGCACGAACTCAAATATTGCTCAACCGCGAACGCGCCGTGCGCTCCCGACCAGTGACTCATTGCGACTGGCAAACCCGCAAATCACGCGCGTCGAACAATACCCCTCCCATATACCTCACCTCGATGGTATACGAGCAATTACAATTTAATCTTGAAATTTTTCCGCTGCACACCTTATATTTTTAAGGATAACTGTATAAGAAGGGAAGGATAAATTGATTTTATCTGTATATCTTTTTAATTGAGACATTTAATTTGTATTATATTACAAAAATAAACGTTTAGATTTAGTTGCTTTGACGAAGGTATAGTTATTCCGAAACTGCATGCAATATTTTAAATTAATTATTAATATAATATAAAGTTATGGCTTCAAACGTTCAAAAAAGAAAATGAAAATATTCCCTCGTCATTCTTGAATATCTTATGTTTAATCCTAGCACAGTTACAAAGCACGTTTTGACCATTATATAATATATATTATGTAAAATTCACTGTTCAGATGTGTTAAATATTTTCGCTGGTACCTTGAACTTGCCGTTGGTCGATCAAAGAATGTCAACCGGCTTTTAGAAGACAATTTACAACAAGGAGGTGTTATACTGTATTATAGACATTATTATTTCTTGGACATCCGGGATGAATGCTGGGCAGGGCTCTGGACGGAATTCGAAGCGGAATCCAAAACATCAGTATTGTGTACCTGGAACCAGAAATGTATTTAGTTATTTGATAATTAATAATAATACGTTTATTCCAGCGTGATCGGGTTTTTTTTTATGAAGACCCAATTTGCCATAAAGATAATACATTAAAGTTACGAATTATTATTTATGTTATGTAAAGAAAATCAAGGAAAATATAACTAAATAAAAAGTTCACACATATATATATAAATATAAATATGTACTACATATATAAATACTTCAGTCACGGTCATTATTGTATCTGTAGCTATTCTGTAGTCGTTGCCATTCTCTGGTCAGGGAACCAGCTTTCCTGAGCTCCAGCCGCAGCTTTACGTCCGCAACTCGATGTCTCGGAAGCGGAACGAATCCATGTATACGGCCTGGTGGGATAAGATCCCGGTAGACTATATCAAGAATAATATTAATCAGTTGACACAACCCGAATTGGAAGTCTGAAGGAACATCTGGCCTACCTTGCTTTAAAGTCCTGGGTTGAGCGTCGTCATCACCTCCGGTTGACGAGCAAGTTTGTTGTGCCGAACCGAGAGATCACTGCACTTCCGGAACTATTGAATTCACTTCCTCTTCGCGGTCCCAGCGTTACGAACGGCGCGGATGTAAGACGGTAGAAAAAAGGCACAAGATCTTGATAGTTCGCGGTCTGGGCCCAATCTGTACCCCCGTCGGCGTAATTGCAAATAATGAGTCGGCCAGAGCGGGATAGGTATAGATTATTGATTTGTATGTAGGGTGGATAAAATAGATAAGGAGTGGGTATTCGACTTGCGTCAACACGGCCTTCGGCAAACATTGTAGATGCGCTGCAATAACGCGTCAATCCGAACAATATTCTGCATGAGTTATTGTACTGAATTCGGAGACGGTTATACGCCACTTGATTGTATTTCGACCAGAGCTCGCAGGTATACATGCTGGTGAAGAACGATTTAAACAGGATCCTCTTCACCTCCTTACTGCATCGGTAGAAACGCCGTGATAGCATATTTGCACGAACTCTCAACTGTCTCCTCTGCCATTCCATGTCTTCATCGTCTTGTTCATCTTCATTGAATATATGGCCAAGGTTCTGCAATAATGTGTTAAATCTTAAAAGTGGAAAAAATTAGTCAGATTTTTGTACGAAAATTTTTATTTGCTAAAATAGTTATTATTTCATCTTTGACATTTGTAAAGTATGTACTTTTAGTACCACAATAAGTTAACCAACAATCGTTCAAATGAGAATAAAGTTATATTATATTAAGCTTAATAATAATTTCAAATTAATATAAATATATTATCTAGTACACCACTGTTGTTCCATTAATGAAACAGTTCTCTCAGTTGTGCAACATTGCATAACGAAGCACGCACTCATAATTTTTTTTATAATATAGGTATAAATATTCTTAACGCCAAATGTCAGTTTGTGTGGCTTGATGCATTATTGCAGAACCTTCTTCATTTGTTGAACTACATATAATGTAACAATCTTCTTCTTCCTCTTTTAAATAGGCAATCCACCCTTCAAAAGTGATTTGTGCCATAAATCAAGTTAAAACTTTATTATATGTATGATGAAAATATTATATGACAAGTCAATACCATTGTCGTTCAAAAAATTGGCTATTATATAGATTAAATGTGGCGAGTTAAGGGAAAGAAGATGACACAAGTTAACCGGGAGTTGAAAATTACCATTGACGAGATTACTGTAAAAAAAACTTGTGAACCGCAATTGACAGGCAAAAAAGATATGGTCAAGGGTTTCTTCCTCGGCACCATACTCTCACATTGGGGAATCTATTAAGTTCAATCTAAATAAATGTGAAGCTACCTGGTAATGCCCAATTCACATTCTAGAGATATTTGATATTGTTCTTTTGGAGACCTTCCTTTTGGAGAACCAGGGGGTGTGGGAAATAGATCTTTGAATTATGATTATTTGGATCCATCCATCGTGCAGTCCAGATAGAATTCGTACGTTTTTTACCATATTAAGTCTCTCATACATCGGTGTATGGAATTGATGAGGGAAAACTTCGGAAAGAGTGGCCACCTTGGCCAATTTATCAGCACATTCATTTCCATGAAAATGTAACAATCTATTTTGTTCTAAAATTTATTTGCATATGTTATGTTAACACTTTTTAATAAATATAGTAATTTTCATACAACCCGCATTACTAACCGTGGCATTGCAGTTAAGACATATAACTAAAAATCATGTCTCTGAGAATTTAGATGTTTTTTTAAAAACTTTCATCTTCAGACTTCATCTTTCAACAGGATAGAGCTCCACCTCATTGACACCGGGATGTTGGAAATTTTATGAATGAATTTCTACCTCAACAATGGATAGATCTCATTGAGAATAAAGTTGGCTCTTCAGCTCTGGCCTCTGAGATCTCCTCATCTCACGTCCTGTGACTTTTTCTTGTGGGGTTTCGTAAAAGAAGCAGTTAATGTACCACCTCTACCGACAACTCTGGCCGACCTGCGGAACAGTATGACAGCTGCGGTGAACTCAGCAACACAAGACATACTTCATCAGACGTGGAACGAGTTCAGCTGCCGATTAGATGTTTGCCGTGCAGCCAAACAGGGTCACATTGAACATTTATAAACTGTATATGTAAACTCTATTGTGAGTATTATCATCATATTTGTCACTCGTTCGCAGTTTAAAATATAGAGTTAAAAAATTGACTCCATCATTTTGAATAACCTTGTATAATCATGAACTATTTTATTAATTTTCCCTAATATCCGTCAAATGCTGCCGACAGAAACCTATCGGCTAGGTCTTGTAACAAGGTAAGTAACAATACTATTTAAAATTTCGACTCCAAAGATAATTGTGCATACAAAAAGTAAAGATAGATAGTGCCTGTAAGGTAGTAGTTTCTATAACACCCTTGAGGTGAAATTTTTTATGAAAATAGCGCTATAAAATTATCCTACTCGTATATTATTATTTTTTCTCCTATAATAATATTTTCCTACTTTAACAAATATTTTATTTAAATAATGTGTCCACAAAATAAAATCAAATTATTTATATGTGAATATACTCAAACCATTAATTTGAACTAATATTTTTAGGACCAAAAATGTATGGTTTCAGAACCCTGTAACTACTTTAATCAGGTGTGATGTGACATTTCAAAAAAATGCGCGAGGACACAGAGCGCCATCTACCGATCCGGGTAGACGCGGCCGGCGGTGGCGAAGGCTCGAGGAGAAGAGGGGACTTTGGTGCGGGCGCGCGGCAGAGGTGGAGCGCCGGGCAGAATGGCGAAAAGATATCGCAAACAGAAGATGGAATGAGACGTGGTGGATCTAAGGGAGTCGAAGCCTCTTCGCTGGGACTGACGGGGAGACTGACTGTAAGTGATGGCAGACGGATGGGCTCCACAGTGACCAGATGGCATCTGGGTAACCTTCTGGAGGAAGAGATCACTTCTGGTACGGGGCGCAGCGCTTGGACCGAAACCGCAACCTGGGTAGAAATCGAGGTGTGCTAAATTGGAAACATCTGTGTCCTCATTAGGAGGAGAGTTTAACATGAAAAAAGAAGATGTCAAAGAAAGTTATCGTGCTTACAATGTCGGGTTGTTATGTTTTATGTGATTAAAGTGTAAATAATGTGTTGAAATCAAGTGTTGTTATTGTCTGAGACCATTTCCATCCTTCCGAGACAGACCGGGTCTAGCCGGTGGCGCGGTGCGCCGCGGCATTCTATCCACCGGTGCCAGCGCACTACGTAACAATATATATTCAAGAGTTACTTTAAAAAATCGCATTATTTCCAAATATGTAATCTTATAATACACTCGTGTCTTCTATTTTGTCATCTTCTTTAAAACTAATCACACTTCCATACATTTATGCAATACATTTAGATGTAAAGAAATTAGAAATACTTATATTATATGACCATATGATTTTCATAGTATATAATCACTTCAGTTTATTATTAAAACCGTTTTATAACTAAAACTGGTCCTTCGTGACACTATAAAAAATAAAATCTAAATTTAAAATTGATTTGATTATCTGAAGATTCAATTATTAAAAATGTATTATCAATTGGAATTTTTTTTTGATTTGTTTTGAGCTTAAAGTCAATGTTTCAAAAATCATGCCCTCTGATACCTAAACTATAAATTAATTAATATTATAGGTAGATGAACATAGTATTATTAAAAAATTGACGTACGTAATCACCGAAATAAATAACTGGCTGTAAGTTAGTCAGTAAGTTAGAAGGAAAATTATTTACCAATACCTGCAGCACCCGGATAACCTTCTTCGAATTATATGTCAAAACTTCTGAATGTACGCAATAAGAAATAATTAAATTGTTGATGTCCACACCGGTGGAGACTAGAAGCGGAGCGAATATGACGGGTGCAGAACTACCAGCAACGCATGACGAACGCATTGTTGTGTGCACATTAAATAACTACCATGAAAAAAAAAAAATCCACTTAAAAATGTAACAAGTGCATGAGAAATACAAGGACAATTAAAAATGACATATTTGTTAGTTACGATATTTTCGTTGGAAGGGTCGACATGTCGTTAAAAGTTTATATGAAATAATACATTATTACCTATTTTAATAGACTTAATTAAATTGTCTGGAAAATAAAGAAAAATTTTAAATATGAATTAAATATATTAATTATAAAGATATACATATAAAATCAATTTTATCGAAAAATACTGTTGTTGCGCCACCGGGATTCGAACCTGGATCTCTTTCCTAATCGGGGAAGGTGCATTATCCAGCTAAGCTACAGCTATAATTACAACTTCACAATAAGAATGTGTTCTCCTAAAAAAAATAAAGAAAAATTGCTGGAAATGTCCGGGTGGGTATATAACATATTAATAAAAAGAGGTATCAAGTGATTAAAGACACCTTTCTCCCTTCCTCTGTAACTAGCTTTTATATACAATACGTCGTACGAAAACAAAATTTTAATAAAAATCATACTAGATTGTTGATGAAATGGTACCATCATATGGATTTGAGTTTTAAATCAAATATAATTGATTTATTTGAGATATTTAACGATTCCTGAAAGAAAGTATATCCATCGTTGGTTATTCATATTCATGACGATATCGTATTTCTAATGGTGACACGATTTACTCAGAAATGAATGTGGAACAGGAATGATTCAAATTCATATCTTGTCGTGTCGAGAGTTATGGTGAAATTTTCGGTAAGAAATAATGAAATAAGGTTAGATATCTACCAAACGACCCAAGGTTAAAGACCCATGAGTAAATTAACACACACAGTCACGCCGTGTTGCAATATTCAAGATCAAATCGGTCAGTTTGAGAATGTCAGTGTCAATCAATGGTTAATTTTGTAAAAATTCAGATTAAATTGTATTTTAATGACATATTTTGGAACTTCGAGTAGGTCGGTGTCAGATATTTATTATCATACTCGTGCGCCTGCACAACGCACCTGGAGTAGAATCTGACACGCGATATGCGAGTATTATGGAAATAGATACGATAAAATAAACATGTTTTTAAAATTATTTGACTATTTGTCCCAAATACATCAAATATATCGTATGTACATGTTTTTGGCTATGTCGGGTAATAAAAATATAGACTCGAGACAGAGTAATCCAGAAGAATATAATTTATTAATATCTACATATAAATATAAATTAAATGTATTAATTAGAAAGATGTACATATAAAATCAATATTATCGAAAAATATATTGTTGTTGCTATCAGGATTCGAACCTAGATCTCTTCCAATCTAGGGAACGTTCATTAACCAATTATGCTACATCAATACAGTGCATTGACGACAAATTTTCGAACTTATGTTACACTTTTCAAATTAATACATCTATCGTTCCGTTATTTGAAACCCATCTTCTTTATTTTTACTGAATCTCGAATACCTTTGAGTAATCCGATAGGAGACGCCAGAATTACTAATAATTTTTTATTAAATTTTAGACACATTGATACAACTTATATATTACTAAAGAGAACACATTCTTATTGTGAGGTTGTAATTATTCAGAACATAGGTCTGTGATATAAAAACATATACATATATTAGAAAGATATACATATACATACTGTGTTGGTATAGCATAATCGGTTAATGCACGTTCCCCGGATAGGAAGAGGTCCAGGTTTGAATCCCGGTAGCAACAACAATATTTTTCGATTAAATTGATTTTATATGTATATCTTTCTAATTAATACATTTAATTTGTATTAAAAACATCACAGAATAATTACAACTTCACAATAAGAATGTGTTCTTCTTAATAATGAATTATTATTCTTCATTTCCTCACTTTCTTACAAGCGCTCATCTACCTTTAAGGTTATCGACATTGCATTGTTTTAAATACGTTACCCTGAAGTCAGTTTATGACTCACTTGGATGCTCCTAGCAAGACAAAACCAGTAACCTTCATTTTATCAATATTAAAAAAACTAAGAATATCATTTAAAGTGTTCGACCATTTAAATTTAAAACAAATTAAATTAATGGACTAGAAAGATATATAGAAAAAAATCTGTCTTTCGAAAAAATATTTAGTTGCCACCCGGAATAGAACATAGATTCATATTTTAGAGAAGTGTTTTACAGCTCAAAGATTAAAAATACTCATCATGATTTTAAATATAACGGATAAATATTAATTTTTTTGTAAGGGTAGATTTCATACATTTCTCTAGTGACTATTTTATTTTTCTTCTTCTATATTTAACTCCTTACACACACATAGGTACACTGGTCGTCAACACTTCTTGAATGCAATCAATATAATGACAGAAAAGTTTAAAATAAAATATGATGTAAAATGTCTGATGTAAGTTACTTTTATTGTTTACCTTGAATAATTTGAAACTGACTAATGAATGATATTAAAGTTTCATAATTGCTTATGTTCGGAACCTTGAATATTCAAAAAATCATTCAAAATGCGTAAAAAATATAAATATTTATATATTACATATGTATAATTCCAACAAAAAGCAAAATGGCGTTGGTTGTGTTATAATTTAACGTTATTAAGAAAGATAATACGATTCAAAAAATTTCTTAATAAAATAGAATGCAATATATCACGATATGCAATACCTACTTATAATAATATTTGTACCTCTTAGGGCCGGTTGTGTGATCAGTAGTAATATTGTACTATAGTCAAAAAGTTATAAAGTTAAAAAAATTGCAAAAATGGGTTGTTTGATCGTTAGTTAAAAATATATACTTTTCAAAAGTACGTCCTGCAGAAAACTCATTTCACTTTACGATATCTACGATAGTTAAATATGGCGAGTTCGTCCGATGATGATCTTGTTGTTTAATACATAATACGAAAAAATTTCATCACCAAAATGACAGATTTCGAACGTCTAAGCGAAAAAATCTATAGATAATGCATAAAACAAAGCATATTTCATGATTAATCGTCGCGTCTGTAGACATCTATGCTTTGACAGTAGAAAATTTGATGTTTCAACAACCCGCAAAGGACTTTTACTACAGGCGTTAGTAAAAAGTTACTTTACTAAAAAGTTACTACTGATCGCATAACCGGCCCTTAGATATAATGCTAATGATATAAGCTTAATCCAACATTCCACAATTACCATCAAAAAACAAAAATTTAGTTTTTTCCACTTAAAATAAAATTACAGCAATTTTCATCAATTTGAAAAAATCAGCAATTTCAAAAATTATATTTATTAACATTTCATGGTTTTCCATGTGCTTGAAAGAATTTATATGAAATTTAAAAAATGAAGGTCAATTTAGATTAGGGTGGTTTAATATTAAAATTATCTGATAGTTTTACCGAACGATTAGTTTTTTTATTGTCTAACTGTAATGATCCCAATTTAAGTAGTTCGACGCGCCGTCAGCGTGACCTTAAATGTTTATATACTGCAACTATGTACCGTTTTTATGATAGAAGTAATTTTGTGTTAGAGCAGCGGAAGAATTTTACACATAAACATCGTAAAATTAATGTGTTCCAAAAATACTTATGTCCCGTTACTAATAGTTTTTTTAGTACCAATCGACGAACTTTTATGTTATGGAAGTGGTTAACTTTTATAGACAAAAAATATTAGGTAGAATCGAATTTCAACGAGAGAACGATTCACGTCAAAGAGAATAAATTAACCTGATTCATAACTATTCACGTGTATGTGCTGAACCTCTATATATATTGTTGTAAATATTACCATTTGAGATGCTGTCATAAAAATTTAGCATATTGTCAGTTAAAATATGCAAGACATATAGGAACACATCCTGCTACAGATGGATGGAAATTCCCATGAATCCTTGATCTGCTGTAGTTTCTACATGTCGTTATGACCAGGGGCGTGCTGTGCGTACAAGCAAAAAAAGATGTGCATTACTAAAAATTTTGGGAAACAAATATAAATTAAATAATTGGATTAACATAAACGGAAACATTATTTTACAGTTAGCGCTATGTGTGTACCGGTAGAGACTTTAATTGCTTAGTTCTAAAAACTACCACGACAACTCACCGCTGTACCCATGGCGCTCTCTTGTATTCGCCGCATCGAGCTATTCACATTACTCTGTTCTGTCTTTAAGCTAGTGAATTACTCGAGTCATATAATTGGTTATTTACTGAATTGAAAATTTCTTTCGGTTGATCCGTTTTGTATAGAGTCGTTACTTATGCTGTTTTTTAACAGAATAACATCAGAAAGGGTTACCACTGTGTGCAAATCATTGAAGTGTCTACTTCCTCTTTTACTAATTCGCAAACTTTATTATCTTACTGTTTTTAACGTGTTGATTTCATGATTGTTCTTTAAATTTGGTGCATGGATTGGTTTTTGATTTGGGAAAAACAAAACGCAATTGACAGAACTATTTCCTACGTTAATCTTTAATGGAAATAATTATTTAATTTAGTTATTACGTGAAGGATTTTCAAACAATAAATTAATAATGTCATAGAAAGTGTTCTTAAAAACGTTCATACATTTTTTATATGGGTAAGAAGGTATTATTTTACGTTAAAACTTAAACTTTAAAAACACTATTAATAGTACTCTAAAATTACAAATAAATACATGGTAGGGTCGTATAAACGACGTATATATTTTGTCTAAAGACGTTGGTTAAACGAAAGTACATATATTGTATTACACATATTATATATGATTGTGTAATGTCATTGGTAACAGCATAACCTAAATCTATACCCTCTGCCCGCCACTGGTTATGACGCATGTACATATATGTCACACACATTCCATGATATCATTTTAAACATAAATTATATTTTTAAACTATAATATTATAAAACACATCAGCATTATCGATAATATGAAACAAGATAAATCTTTTCGCTCTTAGCTATTCTTCTAAATTATTCCACACATCAATATTAATTTATGATTTATTTTTAAATTACATCAATTATTTATTTTAAATTAAAAACAGATTAAAGTGCAGTTTGATAAGCGGTACTCAATTTATAGGAAATTTAATTGCCTTGGCTAAATATACAGAGTGCACATCACTTATATTACTGGTGTTTCTAGTGTGATATATTAATTAAAGTAAGTCTCCCACCTCAACTTAATTATTACCTAATTATTATAGAGTAAATGTGATTATAACTCAAAAGTATATGAATTTTTTATAATATTTATGACTCGTTTCGGAAATTCTTTGGAGACAACTCTCGGCTTTCCATCTCTCATTTCATTTCACGCTTGTTGTACATCAAATGTCAGACCATTGATGCACTGTTCGTCAGTTAGGTGAAATAGAATCTTAAATAAATATGAATTAAATATATTAATTATAAAGATATGCATATAAAATCAATTTTATCGAAAAATATTGTTGTTGCGCCACCGGGATTCGAACCTGGATCTCTTTCCTAACCGGGGAAGGTGCTTTATCCAACTAAGCTACAGCGACATTATTTTTAGCGACAATTTTCGACCCTATATGTTACCTTTTTGATATTAATACATTTAATCGTTCCATCATTTGAAATCATCATACGTTCTGAATAATTACAACTTCACAATAAGAATGTGTTCTAAAAAAGAAATAGAATCTCCCCACCGGCAGTTAAAATTGAATAATTGTTTGTAATTTAATCCCTTCTATTTATCTAACTTTCAGAATAAACAGTTGCAGGTATCTGTAGTTCTAGGTGACGTTTGTGCGCAAACAACCTCACCCAGTTTTTAATAGAATATGGGTTTGAGTTTTTTTTTCTCTTTCTGTTTATCTTCAGATCAAAATGTCAAAACGCGTACACGTAAGTGAGATTTATTTAAACTAAACCTCTGAGATTTATCTCATTCTGTGGAATCGGGCCGTACAATTGTGGCCATATAATTCATAATCATCAACATTATCAGACTTTTTCTATGCACTATTGGATGAAGGCCTCCCCGAGTGTCTCTTATTCTTCTCCGTCTACAGAATTTGATGATTTCGTCAGTTCAGCGGGTGTTGGGGCGGTCGGTGGAGTAATCAATTATATCAACTTCTCGTACTCTTTTTTTCCTGTCTCTTCGCTTAATGTCCAACACACATCTTCCCATGTCTCTTTGCGTTGCTCTAAGTTTAGAACCTCTCCGTTGTTGAGAGTCTATGTTTCGCAGCCACACGTGAGCACTGGAAGTGCATCGATGAACACTTTTTGTTTCAGACACAGCGGAAGACCATTTTCGAAAATCATATTCCAATGAAAATCCGAATGCGCTCTAGCCCCGCTCTAATCACGAGGGTAAGTCAAAAATTATCAATATTTTTCGTTTTACAATTTATTTACACAGACTTTACGGAAGCCGAGCTCGTTGTGGGTGATTTAATGGGCAAAACCATGACTGATGTTCAAAAAAGACGCCACCTCACCGATAGTAGCTCGCCTGTTCGCTAGAACCATCTCTCAAGCTTGCTGAATCTTGCCGTACGTGGTGGAGGTTGACGGGCATCCTGCTCCCTCTTCGTGCGTCACACTCGTCCGGCCAAATTTCTCGATCCACAAAAAAAAACCACTCTTACGTGATAAAGCACTGTACCCGTATGGTGATAAAAGTCTACAATGAATTTCAGCCCCTTACACACTTTTCGATCACAGAAATCCGATCATTGCTCGTTGTTCCTCCGTAGTGCAAACTGCTAGCGGAGCGGACACATTTACACTGTAATAGCCGGAAGGCAAATTACAAATTTCAAATTTCTCACACGTGACTGCAGTCGTACCAACTCTGAGCACGCATGCGCAGAAGGCAGTATGACAACCTTGAAGGTGGTGTTAAGGCGAAAATGTAGATAACTTTTGACTCGCCCTCGTATAATATATATCACTATTATTTTTTTCAGTAGTAGAGTCGTAATATAAATTTTTTTCGAGGCAGACATTTTTTGTTTGTTAATAATAATAACCTCAACATTTTAAAGTTTAAAAATGTTCAACGTACTAATTATAGGGATTTCAGCAACCCGCATTATCGGAACGTAATGAAGGACTATTTTGCAAACTAGGAAAATATAAACCGACTAGCCTTAGGCACATTTCACAAGCCTCTATGCTATTTCTAAAGGTCGGTTCTCAGTAATAGTAAATTGACAAGTTGACGAAGTTAAGACAAAACTGAAAATATGCGTTGGAATATTTTAAAACAAATATAGTTGAATTTATTATTAAAATTCTCACTAACAAAGTATCGACAAATCAACTATGAGCACGAACATTATACTAGAGAAAGAGCTATAATGACAGTCCATCCGAGAAGAAGACTAAATCTCAGAAATGAGTGATGTAGATTTTTAATTAAATGCTAGATGATATAAGAAAGGAGGAGAAATTACATAGATTCATAATTAAATCAAGCAAATATGTGCAAGGTAGGGTATGGTTAAAAGAAAAAAAATGTTATTTATATCAGAGCATACATTTACATTCTTATGTATGCACTATATTAAAAATAAATAAATAAATCACTTAGAAATGTACACAGAAATAATCTATCTGTGGCGATAAGCCAGTTTGCACCGAGGAAATTAATAAAATAATATGACGTGTTACGTACAACTGTCTCCGAATTCAGTACAACAACTCATATAGAATACTGTTCGGATTGGCGCGTTATTGTAGCGCATCTACAATGTTTACAGAAGGTCGTATACATGGATTCGTTCCGCTTCTGAGACATCGAGTTGCAGGCGTATAGCTACGGCTGGAGCTCTGCTGAAAAGCTGGTTCCCTGACTGAGAATGGCAACAACCACGATACAATAATAGCCGTGACTGAAATGTAGTATTTATATTTTGTTTATATAATATATATATATGTGTGTGAACTTTTTTTTATTTTTCTTTGTTTTTCTTTTCAATACATAAATATTATTTTGTTACTTAAATGTATACTACTATATGTATTATCTTTAGGGCGAATCAGGTCTTCATTAAAAAAAAAATCTATCACGCTGAAATTATCGCATTATTATTACTATTAATAATATTCAAAACTTGAAACATGAATATTGTGGTTTGATGTAATCGGCAGATGATATCTTGATGTTCCAAGTGCACGCAATATTACGGAACCCGTAATTTGAAAATGTAATTGACAGTTAACGGTTTTAACAGTTGTATTCCTACGAATTGGTCGTTCCGAAACCGGTCGATATCAATTACACCCCAATACTTTGATTTTTGTTAGTTTAATTTAATTTAATTAATGTATACTATTTTAATAAATCTATCCTTATGATCGCCCGTCCATGTCGCAAACAACATAAATACACATGTCTTGTGAGTTGTCCACCTCGAATGGCATTATTTAATCATTTAAAATCATTATTTTCCCGTCATTATAGATGGGTTATTTCTACTATAAAGTATTTGTATTTATCTAACTATAAATTTACTACTTTATACGTAAAGTTATTTGTATAACATTAATTTAAATGTAGTACTAATACAGTGCGAATAGTACTTAACAGTGCGATAGTTAAGATTTAGATAAATAATGCAAAAAATTTTTATTTGCAATTAATTATTTTATTGTATTGAATTTTAAACGGCGTCGCTGCCTGTCGGTGGGCAAATCTACCAGTGAGAACGGATCTTAATACGAGAGAGATGACAATAAGACCATCACGGGCGGCAGAAGGGAGGGGGGGTTGTTAGATGGAGAGGGGGAAGTCCAACGAAATTCACATTGACTAAAATGGCGGCGTATAAAAAAGGTAAGCCATTCTACCGTCCATCAGTTGTGACAGTGTGACTCGACAGTGGACAGAAAAGTACGTGCAAGTATTATCTACCCCACATCATCCCTTAACCTCTCACCCGACTACTGGCCAGTGAAGTGTTTGCCCAATCGGCGGAAAGGGGGTGTTTTTTTTTTTCGTACATTGTGTTAATTAATATAATACCGATTCCCTGATTTCAGCATTGATAAGTTTTCATTCTAGAGAAAAAAATTGTGAATATCATAATATTAATATTTCAATTCAGTTTCGCAAGAAGTAAAAGTAATAATAATGGCATTTAGAATTTATTTATTGCTGATAATTACTGCCTTTTACCAATGTGAAGTTTTATCATAATTGAGATAAAATAAATTTTACCTCCGTTAACTATTTTTATTGACACGTTAGGCCGTGGGTAATTGATGTTAATTCATTTTCAAACAATTCTTAAGAATCTTTCGTTCCCCGTATTAGATTTGTTTCACTGATCAGCGAATACAATAAAATAATTATATTCGTATATTTAATAAGGTCGTTAGAAATATGTGTTTATCCTTCATGGCAAAGAAACATTGTAATTAATTGTAAAAAAAAGTTTAATTTAGAAATAAAAAAAAAGATGAAATAACACGCTGACTAAAACATCTCTGATTTACCAGAATAATTAATGAGTATCTCGTCAACAAGGCACGTGTCATTTTTTAAATTAAAATATAATGACGTAATTGTTTTACTGATAAATTATGCATGTTCTGTAAAATTTTTGTCATTGAAGACTATTTTCAACCCTTTAATTTTCGCTCTCAAATGTACGAAAAATTTTTTTTTACTTCAATCACGTCTTCTTTCGGAAAAGTATGAATGGAACTTTCAGGTTAATTTTTTGTCAGAAATTTTGCAAATAATTCATTTTTTACACTGCACCTCCTTTTCTCAATAAATCACGCAATCTATTGTTTTTTTTGTCAATTTGTCAATGCTGATTTTGTTTATTATAATATTCGCTAAAAAAAACATAATTTTTATTAAAATTAACCCAATTTATGATTAGTTTTCTCATTGAGATTATGTATTACATATTATTCGATATCATTTACCAAATATGAAAAATTATCATCTAGTGTGAATAACCTTTTCCAAACATACAAAATCATCATAAACATTTCACTAACTTTTCTAGTAGGCACTATTGCTAACAATTATTTTAGTCATTCATCCGTTTGATGCGGCTGTTGGTCGGAACATATTACGTTAATGTTTGGTGACAGAATATTCCTCAGTCTGCATACTAATCTTTCTATGTATACTCGTTCTACGTTTTCTTGTTACAAAGACATTTATTTGCCATGCGGTCATACTCGAACATTATTTTGGATGACAAAATTACCCAAGTGCTAAAGTTACATCATTTTTTTAGATCGATTTCTCTACGGTTCAATAAACCATTCGTTTCAGGACATGTTTTTAACTTTTTTTATTAAAGATATTTAAGAATACTTTTCTCTATGTGAAACGTCGATTTACAAAGCATCAATAGTCTTAAATGATTACGAAAAAGATAGGTAAAAAAATAAAAATAGACAAGAAGGATAAAATAATTAATATTTATATTTCACTTTGTTTAAACCACTGTATTATTTTTACGTCAACCGTTTCGATACTACTTCAAGATTGGCATACAACTTTTAAACGTTGTCCATTACGGGGTGTGGGTAATGGATAATGATAGCCAGATACTAAATAAAAATAATAATTTATCTAAAAGTCAGATATTAAAGTTATTCACGTGTAACTCCTACCCTTCTTTCCCATCCCCTATCTGATACTCTGTTCTACTATGATATGCTGTTGCTCTGTCTTTTTAACCTCCTATTTAAATATCTGTACTTAGGTTAGTCTATACTATATTGTCGTCCTGAAAAAGGTTGGATCCAACTGAAACTAGTCGACTTCAGTGTATGTACATAATAAAGTGGTTTAAAACTAAACATTATGTTATATTTAATTATAATCTCGAGCCACAACGTGTTTGATTTCCTTGAAAATTTAATATTTAAAATAATTAAGTTAGGATAAAATCAGACGTTATTGAAAGATTAGCCCGTATATTTCAATATTTCAAATATGTATTAGCTACAGAATCGTATTTTTTGTTTTTACGTCATTCATCACATTAAGTTTAAAAAAAAATGCACTTGTAGATCTTGACTTTTTCAGGGTCGAACAAGAAAACGTTCTAACGTATTTTTTCTTCCCAAGTATGATAGAGCGATACTTTTTCTGAGTCAATCAATTTTTTTTACATTACACAATATACTTGGGAATTACTGACCTCAGTTGAGTAATAGGCACAACAACCTTCGTTGCACATGCGATTGCTTTACGAACTACTAAAAAATATTTATAAAGGTTCCCTTAACCTTTCAATTAACAGTATTACAGTAAAATCATTTATTGCCAATGAGAGAATGAATGGGACTCCATTAATTTTTAGGTCACCTTAATTCTTTATTCAAAAGATTTTTAATCTGTTTAGTAAGTAACTGAAGACAGCTCTTACGGTGCGTATCTGTGGAGCCTGAATCGCGCCGAAAACGAAGATAAAACACAGAACAGAATCAATGCTGAGTCATTAATTTAATCGTAATCTCTTTCATTTTTATCGCTACTTTTATTGCAACTCTTGGCCTATCTTAAAGGTGTTAAATGTAGAAAATTTATTTATTTATTATAATATTTAATACATTTTTAAAGAGTGACATTGATCGGGTTAAGAATATTTATGAGAATAAATTTTGAATAAGCATTTTTAAAAACAAGCATGAATTTAAAGTAAAATATGTATAGTGGTATAATTCTAATTAATACACATCTTTATAAATATATTTTTGGATTCTAAATGAAGCCCAGTTGCCAAATAAATAACTTTTTAATAAAGGTTAAAATTAATAAAAACTTCCGATTGTAACAAAATTGACTGTGAATCTGATCACTCTTTATAATAAGATGAAAAATATTTTAGTGTCGTATACTTATGACATTTGAAACCGCAGGACACAAATTAAATATTCTGATCCGATACAAGCGGTAATGTTTTAAGGCTATATAAAATAATTAGTGGTTTGAACATATCCTAGGCGGGTGATTTTTCTTGAAAGGTGAAAATATTATTATATGACCACATATTTTTTAAAATGAATATCGTAATTATTCAATTTAAATCGTACATTTAACAATGTTAAACGTTATTGTTTTATTTGCCATAAACTATTTTTAGCTTCGAAAATACGTAAGATAACGGTTGCATCGGTTGGTTCATCATTCTCTGCACACGAAATGCAAAATCAACGTTTATAATCATTACCCGGCCTTGGGTGTCCTTCTCGGGGAATTTCACCTATCGTATTATATCATAAATTTGTAGATATTTTTGCTTGTCTGTCAATACTAAATGAAGATTCTTCTTGGTGTACCATCATTATTTTTTTTCAAATCTCTTATTGCCTTAAATGTGTAAAATATTAACTGAAATACCCGGCGTTGCATTGGTAAAATATATTAATTTCAAGGACCATCTAAAGTTTATAGAAATTTCTTCTAGAACCATATTCTCAATAATTCCTCCCCCCCCCGAAAATGCACCTCATCAACATTTGTGAAAAGGTCTGTGTAAAAATACCCTTTACTGTGTCCTTAGAACCTTTCATATTACCAAGCATCGCGTGCATATACGATGTATACAGTATGAGTATTTATTATTGCATAATTTTTGTATCGCTCAGTCGTGATGTTGAAAGCGATAGAAATGCCCTTGAAGAAAATGCGTACAGCGACACGTGTCACTAACCGGTTATCAATAACGGTTACCCGACGATCTGGCGAGTATTCCGACGCCCCGAGGTGCTAGGAAACCAGAGATAATAATGGACCCGACGCTCTAGCTCCAGCAGGCCGCGCGCCTCGCCGCAAGGTGGCTTACCCAACACGAGTGTGTTATGTCACGCTTATGCAAATCCGCACTGTGGTCAAATAGGCATTGGCCAATAGTCTAATGGTAATTTGTGAGACTCGGGCGATTGGCCTAACAAGTTTTTCAAGGGTAAACGATTATCATGGACTTGGAAAAACCGCGAAAAAAATGGTCACAAATGCGTTTCATGCGGCTAGTGATGATAGACCGTTATGCGACTGTCGTTGTGACGATGATTAGTAACTGCTCTGTGAATTACAAATAATCTGTCACCAATCGTAGTTACAATTACAATATTACACAATTACAATAACGGTTTAAATAACTCTTTAACCGTCACCGTCTCGTATTGTGTTTCGATCACATCAAACATCGTCTCAATTTTATTTCAACTTCAGCTGATGCCCTTTTATTTTGTGAAAAATAAGAACGATATCCCCGCTTGTCTCAACTAATGAACTATATTCCCATGAAGTGTTACGCACTTTTTAAACTCAATTTCGTGATGCATTTCACTTGGAGACGGTCCACGTTGAAGATAAACATTCATCAATAAAAAAATGTACGCTAATATTACGTCACATTATGTTCTCATAACCTTGTTAGAGCACTTAATATGTGGAACGGTTCCAAGTAACTGCAGTATACCCAACCGATTGTACAGGTGAACACGTCATAATACGTGCTAAAATGTCGTGAATCGTGCGTGGATGACGTCACACTTGATTTAACATCTTTTAAAATCATTTTTATTCTAATAGTGCTAACCTAGACAGAGGCACGACAAATTTAAAGCAAAGATTTTACAAACAAGAATTAGATAGGTTTTATTTGTAAGTAAAAGAAAATTATATTTCTCGTATTACAGTATTTTGATTTTCTCTCTAGAACAATATATTTATAGATAAACTGGTCATAATTAAATAAAGTGCATTGAAATTTTCCGCAAGTTGCGAAATGAGACCTTCTGCAGTAGTTAGTATTTCTATCGAAATCTACCTAAAATGACGGCAATTCGTCAGTTGTTTTTATGAGTACAATTCTTATCCGCTAATTGAATGTTGATTTTTATTTAAAATTTCAACTACTTTTTATATTGTAAACCAAAAGAGAGGAAAAATAAAAAATATTTATTTTACAATTTATATTTTTATAGATTAACTTATTACTTTTAAAATTAGCAATATTATTAACTATGTGGTTAAAATTCATATTTTTATTTATTATCTTTGTTTTATTAACCACTTACTTGATTTTAAATACATCTACCGGTTTCGAAAAATACCATTTATTGAGTAATGAGTTATGACATCCTGAAGAAGAAAATGGTATTTTTCGAAACCGGTAGATGTATTTAAACTCAATTAAGTGGTTAATAAAATAAAGATAATAAATAAAAAAATTACTAAATAAGATTAACTTATTGTTAATATTAACATTTTGATTGATATTTATTATTGTTACAGAATATACAATGATCGCAAAGATATTCCTAGTTTGCCTGGCTGTGCTGGCTATAGGGCTGGCCGCAGAAATCCCTTCTAAAGAACTGAACCCAGCACCCGAGGCCTATGGACCCGATGTAAGGCTTCTACATCCCTATAAAACATTATAAAATACATGAATGAATACATTATAAAATACATGAATGAATACACTATAAAATAATTTTAGAATTTTCAGTTGTATAATATGTAGCTATGTTTAGGAGAGAGTTGTAAGCGATTGACAATTTAAAACACTACTCATTCATGAAAATATTATAAAAATGTGTTTTGCCCTGGCGGCCATTATTTAAAAACCTGCTTCTAAATAATGCGGTTTGTGTCTTGACTAACAAAACAACATTGAGGAAGTAAGAAGAATTTAAAAACATTGTAAAATTTAGGCATCAGCAGTGGCGACGGAGGACAGCCAAACTCCTGTCGTGAGGAACAAGAGATTTCTGCTGAAGCTGAAGTTAGCCAAACTAGGACTTTTGGGAGCTGGTGCCCTTGGTCTCGGTGCTCTGAAAGCTGGTGTCATCGGAGCTGGAGCCTTAGGAGTCGGTGCCCTCGGTGCCGGAGCGCTCATCGGGTAATATTCTTATTTTTGTATATAATTTTATTCAGTATAGTGTTTGGAACTTACGAAGTTTGTAATTCGTAAATTCAATAGAATTAAATAATAGTTTTTATTGTATTAATTATAAATATATTCATATAAAATCAATTTTGTCGAAAAATATTGTTTTTGCGCTATAATTAATATAATTAATACATTAAATTAGTATTTAAAACATCACAGACCTATGTTTTGAATAATTACAACTTTACAATAAGAATGTGTTCTCCTTAATTCAATAGAATTCAGGCCTAATTAAAAAGAGTAACATATATTTTTGAATGTTTTTGCAAATAAACTCTTGTCGTAAATTGATGTGCTCACTTAGTGACCAAAGGAGATGGTCACCGAGATAATGTGTTATAAAACATTTTTATACTTTTAAAATTGGCAATATTATCTTTGTGGTTAAGATTCATTTTTTTTTTTTTTTTAAAAAAAAAAGCATTTTTATTCTTTTTTATTTTTCCAAAATCAATTGTGCTCTAGATAAACATGGTCGACCTAAGATCATATTACAAACTTGTGCAATTCATTTGTGAACTGAATTGTCTCTCATATTAATAAAATACCACAAACTAGGCACAGCAAATATTTTTTAATATCCAACATTAAATGAATCGTTAAGAAAATGATATAATAACATGGGTGTCTACATACAATTTAAATCACATTGAAGCAGAATACTCGCAATAGCGATGCTCAATTTTTTTCAAATATCTAACAGTAAATTTCTTTGTTTACTATTTTGAAAAAGTGTACCTTCACGTTCCAAAGGTTATATGAATTCTTTTAAAGGAATTCGATGCATACAATTTTCATTTGTGACGAACAGAATTACATTAGATACATTACTTGTAAATATGCGATACATTTACTTGGAAAATAAACGGATTGTTTATAGAAAATATGTGTTACTAATTGGTAAGTATCTATTCGTTGATGACGACATTTTAAAGATATGGCACGTTTTAAATAATTTTTATTTTATAACTTAGGGTCAAAAAGGGTCTGTTCCATGAACACGAAGGCGGTTATGGAGGCGGATATGGAGGCGGTTATGGAGGCGGATATGGAGGCGGATATGGAGGCGGTTATAGCCGTGAATACGTCTCTGCCCCTGTCTACGTCAGCTCTGGACACGGAGGAGGATATGGTGGAGGATATGGTGGAGGATATGGAGGAGGATACGGAGGTCACAGCCACACCCACAGCCATACCTACGAAGCAGTACCCGTGTACTACTCCGCTCCCAGCTACACTCCTTCTCACACATATTCACACGTCCACGAAGAACCTTCCATCAGCTACGCATCTCCCGTGAGCTTCAGCAGCTCAGGCAGCTATAGCGCTGGGTACTCCGGAGGCTCTGGGTATCACAGTGGTCCTTCTGTCAGCTATGGACCCCCTGCCACCAGTTACGGAGTCCCATCCGAGTCGTATGGACCCCCAAGCTACAGCAAGTGAGATAACATCATTTTATTTATTCATTTACATGTGACGTCAATCCACAAAGCGATCCATAACAATTTCATTTGTCAATGATTCGTCATACTCCCACCATGGGTGTAGTCACGCCCCAATCCATCAATCAATTTCGTTTCATATTTTATGAATCAATTAGTGTACGTCCGTCCTGACGAAGATACAGCAGTATAGAGACCGATCGACGTTAAATTAATAAAAATGATTTATACAATTATTTTTTCAAAATTAATGATTAATTATTATTATAACTCTTAAACTTTGACGAGAAATAACAAGAGCAAGACCGGAAAATTAAGTTTCAACTAATAATATGGCGTTTTAGGTTTCTTGATTTTTGACATACGAAATTTTAAATGAAAACATATTTATAAATTACACTAGATCTTTATCTAAGTGCGTTTATTCGCAAATAATGAACTGTCGAAACCAATCTCGCAACTAGATATAGTATTTATAACAACCAAACTAATTTTGAAAATGACGGCAATCGGTTAGATGTTCTTTCCCTTTTTTAAATACTCGCCATGACTCTCTATTGTGAACACCATCAAGAAGTTTTTCGTAGGATTCGCCTTGCTAATGAGCAATGACACGGTTAATGTATTTAATGTCTCGGCTTTCCTCTCTGTCTTTTTCGCTCAACATTTCTCAGTATTCATTATGTCTAAGAATCTTAACCATTAATATTTAATTAGAATAATGTTTGTCTAAGAATTGAATGTTGATTTTTTATGATTATTGAGTTTTTATCTTGTGCTGAGCTGAAATTGTCGGCCGATATTAGTTTAATTTTACTTATTAATACAAAAAATGAACTTTTAGAAACCTTGAAAAACATTTAAAATTAACTCCCCCTCCCCTAACCTCACTCTCAGGCAATGTTTCTTCTAAGGTGTGCGCGCGCACACGTTTTAGCATCATAGCGCACACAATTTTTAAGATTTATTTTGAACCGCGTTCTATCGAAGGTTGGCGACCATGTTTCAGTATGTTGATTTATCACCAATATTTTACACATTGAATTGCTTTATGAGGTTTCGTAGCCAACATAATCAGTTTCTAGCTACGCCCCTGCTTTCTTTTATCATCCCCTGTATAATGAGCTGTAAGAGATCATATTTTTCATTGCAGTATTCAGTATCTCTATACGGACAAATAATAGTATTATGCACACACCGCGTGATCCAAACATAGAGAGAACAGTACTCATAGGACTATATTATCCACGGTGAAAAGATCTCACCAGACATGGTGTGCATAGCCCTGCGTTTTCTATCCACTGCCTCCCCATGCGTCTTCCACAATTCCGCCGTCGATTGCTATTAGCTGCCACGTATTTCTGCATTTCTACAGGGTTTGATGATATCATCAGTCCTGCTGATTTTAGGCCACCCTGACGGCCCCTTGATTTCGCTCAGGATGACTGCGTTTGTCAAACAATTGTAGCATCTAATTCCAAACCCACCTAAAACGGATTTCAGATAATTTTAGTTAAATATGCAGTTTTGTAGATTTTTTTATCAGCTACATGCAGAACACATTTTTTCTCGCATAAGCCACTTAAATCCATTGGTATTGCACGTTAAAAATACCCCACAGCAGACAGAGTATAAGTTGCTATTCCCCCAAAAATATAATCAGTCAATTACAACGCTTGTTGATGATCACGTGATTTAAAATCCAGGATGGCTCCCAGAACGATATACATAAAAAAAATTACAAATTACAAAAATGCTGATGTAAAAACAAACATGTTGTACATTTGTTTTCAAAATATACGATTTCATCCACAACTCAAAAATACAAAGTAGTTTTTTTTTGTTTGTTCTCCATTGCCATTTTATTTTATCGACTACCCTTATCTGTTCTCTTCTCTACACGTTTCTTTTCCCGTATTTTTGTGTGATGCCAAATATACATCTTTCCCTGCCCCTTTGTCATACTTTACATTTAAGTACCTCTCTTTTGTCGAGCGTCCATGTTTCGCAGTCATACGTAATCACTGGAAGTACGCATCGGTTGAATATTTTCCGTTTTAAGCATAGTGGAAGATTGCTTTTGAAAACATGTATACATATATATTTATTTTATTTCCAGATGGTAATTGTGTTGGCGCAAGATGGAACTGTAACGATGTAACGACACTTCGTTCCTGGAACGTTGTGTGAAATAGTATTAATGTGTCGTGTTGTGCACGGTACTGGTTAAACACCTTAATTGATTAAAGTATTGTTTCTGTGACCTGGTGGTGTTCAGTGCTCAGGTACTACTGTGATACTACAGCCTGCGCAGGGGGCCAGCGCAGTACACCCCCCGTCCGACTGTCGGCGGGGGTTGTCGATTAAAAGTCATGTAATATTATATTAATAAATATATCTGTTGTGCCATCCCGATGGACCTGTTTTATTTCCCGATTCACCCAGTCCTTCACAAAGCGTAAATTCACACCAAAAGATGTAAACTGATTTCACAAAAATATTTTAATTTTTCACAGAATCTTGTGTGTAGAGTTTTCTAGACTATTTTGCGGTGTGTCTCCTACCGACATTTCGAATTCTATTGCATCAGCAATATCAGCCCTGATGATGGATCTTGCAATAGGATCCCAAAAGTTGGTGAGATTAATGATGAGCTAAACGCTATTTTGATCATTATTGTGATGATTACAACGTGATTGGTAACTGATTGTTCGTATTTCGGAAATACATCACTGTTAAATATTGGTTACAGTAATGCTGGATGCTGATTCAATTGTTTTTCTCTTTTCCAACCACAAGACAAGCGATGCAGAATGTGTAAACACTATTAACACTCTCGTAATGAGGATTGTTTTTAAGTATTAGCGGGAATTAAATAGATATAGATTTTAAGCATTAGCGGTTAATTATTACGCGACGATAGTTAATCCGTAAGGTTTTAAATGTAGACTAAACTCATTGGAGTTCGAGAGTGTTGATTTGCAGCGACCTCTTTCCTTCTTCCTCGTGCGCAAGGACAGGTCAGGGAAAAGAAAAAGATGGAGACACTAGGATTCAATTTTGATAATCCCGCATGGACGATGTGCGTGTATGAGTGCGTTAAATGACGCCAACATAATCACAATAACGGTTTAGCTCATATCAAGGTAGACACGTGGCAGAAGAGCCCAAAGAGCTCTACATAGACGATTTAAAATGAATGTTTCTAAAAAAACATTAAAAACTTAAGATGTGAGACGTAATAGATAGATTCAACATTAGGTGAATTTCTTTCTCTACGCTTTAGAGTGTTTTTTATGTATTATAATATATATTTATATGTATCCAAATTAGCAAAAAAAATAAATTATAACAATGACTTTTCAAAACTCTAATAAAATTTATCTCAAATACCTTTGAGTAATCCGATAGGAAACGCCAGAATTAACAATACATTTTTATTAAATTTTGGACATATTGATACAACTTATGTATTATTAAGGAGAACACATTCTTATTGTGAAGTTGTAATTATTCAGAACATAGGTCTGTAATATTTTAAATACTCATTTAATGTATTAATTATAAATATATTCATTTAATTAGTATTTAAAATTATATTTTAGATAAATGTTATTGAATATACCACAACGTTCTTAAGTTCAAGAAACCTTAAACTCAGGGTGATGGTTCTAAAAATTGATTGGCTCAAAACTGGTTTAGGTTTAGTATCCAAACAAGTAAAATGAAGTCATGCAAACATGTAGTTAAAAATAAATTAATTTACATATATATTATAACAATAAATTATATTACATAACTAAAAATATTTTTCACGTATAATTTTTTCGATATCAGGAGAATGTTGTATTTACAACCTGAAATCAATGTTAATTTTATTATACGAATAAAATTTCATTTTTATAAAATACATACGATGTATTCTTGGAGTAGGGGAGTGTGGCAGAAATTTGAATGAAAGAATGTGTCTATTGAATAGTCATACAAGAAGTTCAGTAAAATATTCAAAGAATAGTGAATTAGTTTTTTTTTAGTATCCTTGACATTAACAAACAATATCATTTCCATAAATTAAATCCAACTCAGATAAACAGCAAACGATAACCTTAAAATAATTTATGTATTAAAAAAAAACTTACTATAATTGTATTTTTAATCTAATTTATTTAACGAATATTTTAATCTAATTATTATATTTTAATATTTGCATCAAGTAAGTTGAAAGGTATTGGGGCAATATTACCTTCGTTTCATATAAAATAATTATCAGGGGCGTGCGCTTTATACAATCAAAAAAGCTGTGCATAACTATAATCTTTGCGAAAAAAATGCAAATTAAATATTTATTTTACATGTAATGTATTTAGTACGTAGATCGATACGAAAATAATTCAGTTTTCATGTTAACGTGTTAATTAAAACCGCATAACTAGTGGAAGAACTTAAAATTGACAAATAAAGCTGCGCATGTGTTTTTTCGCAAAATCTGTCCCAGACGTATACTAACTAAACGCAAGTCTCGCACCGCGCGGTGGTCTGAATACACGTCTTCCCTTCAACAGACGTATTGCAAAAAGCCACAAGCGTATCTTTGAAAATCTCAACACGTATGCACGGTATGAAGATTTATTTGAACTAATTTTCTAAGACCTATCTCGTCGTATATTATCCTTGGACACGGGCCATAAGTCGGGCTGAATTGAACCCTGGCCTTTCTTGACGAAAGCAGACATCATAAATAATCAATCATGTGAACTAGACATGTAATTTTATACTCATCCAAGATACAACCACACGTTATCACAGGGTCAACCAGATGTGGATGTAAATGATAAATTTATCCTAAATATGAATCAAATATATTAATTATAAAGATATACATATAAAATCAATTTTATCGAAAAATATTGTTGTTGCGCCACCGGGATTCGAACCTGGATCTCTTTCCTAACCGGGGAAGGTGCTTTATCCGACTAAGCTACAGCGACATTATTTTTAGCGACAAATTTTCTATTTTTTAGGAGAACACATTCTTATTGTGATGTTGTAATTATTCAGAACATAGGTCTGTGATATTTTAAATATGAATTAAATATATTAATTATAAAGATATACATATAAAATCAATTTTTTTTTTTTTGAATAATTACAACTTCACAATAAGAATGTGTTCTCCTAAATAAATTTATCCGTTGGATTTATATTTTATTTGATTAAAATAAAAACATATGTAAAATTATTTAAAATTTCATAGAAATATTTCAGTTTTTATATGTTCTTCATTTTCCACGGCATCCCAGGGTGGGATTTGGCCTCATCCACAGGCGCTCTCCAGCGACTCCTATCCCTGGCCATTCTTGTTCAGTATCCAGACCCTCCCATCCTGATCCAGTCCTCTTCCACACAGTCAGCCCACCAATTCTTTAGTCTCTTGTCATCTGGCATTCTTTCAACATGGCCAGCCCATCGCAGCCTTTGAAACCTACAGAATCTTACAATTGATTCATTTTTATTCTGTTAGTTCCATTTTCGAGTGTAGGTCCTTAAATATTTCATAATGTTTTCGGCTCAAAAACTGCTAACTTGTTTTCTTCAATTTGGATTAGGCACCACGTTTTACAACCATAAGTGACTACTGGTCTCACCATAGTTTTGTATATCAACAGTTTGCTTCCACGACTCAGTATTTTTGACAATCAGAAGAATTACCGTATTCAAGTTAGAGCCCAGACGTGTAAATTTATCAACCCCTTCATATACATGGTAATCTACGCACACATCTTGGGGTGTCTCTTGTTCAAATGTACTTTGTATTTGTACCATGTACTTTGTTTTTGAGGCATTTACGTGTAGTTCAAATTTCTCCGTATCCTTTTTCAGGATGGCAGCGTGGTTGATCATTTTTTGTTTAGATTGGCTCGTAATTACTAAATCATCAGCATAGGTACACATCTGCGATGTATTGTAGTTAATTTTTATATGTGAAAATATGTTATAATGTTGTGAAAAAATATTATTCTGATATATCACATTCTATAAAGCATGTTAACAATTTTACCATTATGTTAGAAAGAAGATGGCAATTTTTGGTTATTTATTACTTGGTTATGATTTGTGTCCATGGTGAAATTTTTATCACACGAACACAATCACAGTCAAAATAACAGTTAAAATAACATATTTTTATTTTTTTTCCTAAAAATTATTCGAGTAAATTTGTATTAAGTAATGATTTGAGTTAGGTACTAAAAAAAAATATTTTTTTAAAAATTGATTCTGTCAAAGAAACAATATATGTTTTAGTTAGTTATGACATCCTGAAAAAGAAAATTGTATTTTTCGAAACCGGTAGATGTATTTAAACTCATTTTAGTGGTCAATAAAACAAAGATAATAAATAAAAATATGAATCTTAACCACAAAGATAATATTGCTGATTTTAAAAGTTAAAATAACAGTTTAAATAAGGATTTTATCATCACTCATCACCATTAGTTGGAGTCTTTCCACTCCTTCTTTCTTTCCTCTAGCATCTTTTATCATTTTCCTCTTGATATCTCTAGATTGACATGATTTTTTTCGTCATTGTTTATTTAATCTTCGAACGTCACTCGGTGAGAGAACCACATCTGACAAGTCCGCCATCTTGGTTGCTTTACAGCGTTGTTCTACCACAGGGCATATTTCAACATGCCGTACCTCCGTCGGGTAGTTGAATCTCGAACTATTGACTATATTTTGGTGTACAACAATGTTGCATACTGAACACAGCCCAAAATGTGCCGTACACCGGTTGTTCGGGTGACGTCTTCCATTACAACATTTCAAAAATCGTTACCCACGTGTGTTATGAAAACATTATTAATGTACAGAGAAGCAGTACCCCGTTAATATGTAGCGTTAAGGATCAGACACAGACAGACAGACTAAAAATTGCCTTAAAGCGATGCAAGTATTTTTTAAAGTGCAGGTGCATATAAATGCATTTTTTTTTTTCGCGAAAGTGTGAATATTATAAGATTAAAGAGACTAATTTTGTTCTTACTATTTACTGGATAAAGCATATTTAGTGGACCCTTTTTCCGTTCTGTATTAGGGCTCAATTTTTGTAGTGTTTATTTTATTTGACATTTGTTTAACATAATTTTTTTATACATCAAAAGTTAACATACAATGATATAATACATTTATTAATTAACTGTATGGGATGCAGTAGGTATCCCCCTCTGATATATAAAACATTGTCCTGGCTACATTGCTAGACTACCGACAGATTTTTCCGTGTTGTTGCGGTGTTATTTAATTATAATTAAAAGGAAAGAGTTAGATTCGATAGGGTGTTTTGTTTTTCAAATTGGTAATACATTTTCAAGTGACAGCCAATTTGACAGCTGACAGCTGATTTGTTTTCAGTTTGATTTGCAATTTCACTATGAATAGACTTATGGCAGAACAACGCATGCAAATTGTGCAAATTTATTTCGATAATCGTGGTTCAGTTCGCGAAACTTACCGCGCGCTTCGTCCATTTTACGGCCGACATAATCGTCCATCTGAGCAAGTAATTCGAATAATCATAGATCGTTTTCATACCACGCATACTCTAATTGATCCGCAGAGGTGTCGTACAGTGCGCACCGAAGAATCTGGTATGGTGGAGCGTTGTATTGAGGAGGACCCAGATGAGTCGATTCGCCATTGTACATAGTAATAGATCCATGATTACTGACTTTTTCGTTCTTAAATTGGCTGGCATTAATGTGGAAGAGCTGTGGTTTCAACAACATAGTGCAACATGCCACACAGCGCGCGCCACAATCAATTTATAGAAGGAAACATTCGATGAGCGCATAATTTCGCGTAATGGACTCGTGAATTGGCCTCCAAGATCTTAGGATTATTTTCTGTGGAGATATGTGAAGTTTCTAGTCTACGTCGATAAACCAGAGACGATAGATGACTTGGAAGCCAACATTCGTCGCGTTATTGCCGATATACGACCCCAGCTGCTTCAAAAAGTGGTAGAAAATTGGACTTTCAGATTGCGCTTTATTCGAGCCAGCCGCGGCACCTATATACACGAACACTAATGAAATAAAATTATCTTTCCACTAAAACCAAAACCACGATTGGCCATGGCCATTACCATGATTTTTATGTGTTTTATTTCATTTTAAAATTCCATACCTCTAAAGAAAACACTCTTTATATAAAAAAATATACAGGCATTAAAAAAGTGTAGTGAATGTATTGTAAATGTAAAGTGAATCATTTGTATATTTTATTGTGATGCTGGAATGTTGAAAAGCGATGCTTCTGACTGATCTCTACCCAATTGAATCATGTATTGAGTCCATATTTGCGTAATGTTTTGTAAGCGAATGGATTCCAGTCAGTGTTAAATGTGTTATACAGTTTAGCAGCTAAAATAACATAGTTACGTCAGTGGTAAGGACATCATCCAGAACAGAGCGTCTTGGTGCTTTCGTACAAGTAAATAGAAAAAATAAAGATGAAGAAAATTGAATAAAATTTAAAAAATATGAAATTATATTGCGCTAGATTTCATATTTCAATAAATATAAAAATAATATAGGTATAACAATATTATTTGAAAATATGATTCGAATTGTAATTGTATCTATAAAATGTAAATGCACGCGGAGCCTCCAGGCTATAACTTCTTCGTTTTTATGGGTACGTTATTAATTTTCCGTCTGAGTTTTCAGGTAGGGTGACCAGCTGTCAGGATTTTTAATGAACTAATGAAGAATTAAACCATATCATTTTTCCCTGTGAGATCTGGGTTGCCTTCCGCTTGGAAAAATGTTTAAAAGAAAAAGGTTTATTTATTTAATTTGACCTTGACCCGAAACAATTTATCCCTTATTTTTTTGTATTACAAATATTTAAGTTCTGTCATGTACTCCGGAACTACATTTAATCGAGAAACACTCTAATTTAAATTTTTCTATTTAAATGCTGTCTGCGATTCCGCGAGTTATTTTTTTTATAAACAATTTCAGGATTTAGGTGCTCGTTAGCCTAGTGGTTAAGATACTTGCTTAGTAACCTATGCAAATAGGACTAACTTACCAGTAAGTTAGTCCTATTTTCATAGCACAAGCGTTTAGCTTAGTTTGAAAATAATAAAAATATAGATGTGTTACCTACGTTATAACGTATAGGCAATGTGCGCATCTTTTAATTAAAGAAATATTATATAAACTACTGAAATCTGGTCATCCCATTTTCAAGTTCAAAATCGGTGACCAGTAATCATGAAGTGCATTCCTTCGTCTTAGTCACGAGGAACGCTTTTGATCAATATCAGAGCTGCAGGCGATCGGTTTATCAGCCGCTTGCAACACTATGTGGTCGTTAATGGTGGAATCCAGCAGGCGATACCAGGTCGCTTGACCGCCGGCTCTCTCGGATACTCTCTTGGCTGAGCAGCGGTAATTGGTCTTGCAAACATCCCGCTCGGCATGCATGCTCAAGGCCAAGCGCAGATCAAACAGCAGGTGGGCTTTTACATCTTACATGTGCCAATATTTGGCCGCTGAACCGGTATACAAATGCATAATTATAAATGAAATCCTAAAAAACATTGAATGCTAGTGTGCGCGCAATATCCGGCCGACCCGAGATAATAGGGATGCGGATGGAAGATATTTGGAACAGGGACAGGAGAGGTAACAGGAAGGCTCAAGACTAACCAGACATTTTTTCAATCGGAAACACGTACTTTTCTCAAACCCACACTTCGTTGATAGCGCGAAGTGGGACGATACGCACCGTGTGCAATAGCAAGATGAACAGTTCAACTATTAACTCCATATAGCAGGACTATAAATTACCAAGTCTTACGGGCTCGAAAGCATGACTTAAATTTCACAGTCCGATATATCATTCCCACACGGCAGGAAGATAACTGGTCTACTTAACAGTCTAACACACTCCGGTAGCAAACGTTATCTCTACTAGTCTAAAATAATAGATTATAAACTACAGAAAAAGTTCGTACTTTGGGTGTAGGTAAGGGGAAAATAGGTAGGTAATGGGACAGGAAACACTTTGTGATCACATGCGCGCGCACGCCACCGGCCTTCCACGAATCTTGTTATAAAAATCGAACAGTTGATATTGTTATTAATATAATAAAAATGACAATTAGTCGTAGTTTCATTACACTAACAAGACGGAGAAGAAATAAACACCCAGATGTATCCGGAACATTATGAAATTTGTCCGAATTAAAAACAAATTTTAAATACTGAATACAGTAGAAATGAGATTACTATTTGTAGCAGATTCATTTATGAATTTCCTTTTTTATTTTTTTACTATTTTATTTGTTACCTTACTTCCTACTTATACTCTAGCTGATAAAATCTAATGGCTACCTATCTCAGAACAGGTACTTTATATGTAACTAGCGAGGTAGGAAGTGGCCAACAGGCTTGCATTTAAACGGAATATAGTATTAATACTTGTACTTGCTGGTGTATTGGTTACTTTAAGGATTTTTAAAGAAATGTTGTTTTGAAAATAAACGCCGATTTATCGGCACTGAAAATGACAATAAATAATATTAATAAAAGATCACATAGATAGTTTGGTCACATGGAACGGATGAATAAGAAGAAAATATTAAGAAAAATATATACCTAACGCAAATTTTGATGGTAAAAGAAATAGAAGATATGCGCGGAAAACTTGGCACAACCAGGTAAACCAGATACTGGAAGATGGTCCTGTTAGAAGTCTAAATAGACGTATGAAAAAGTGTATGAATATGGATGAGTGTGGAAGAATGTGTCTCTCTGCCTTCTGCCCACCCCCGCGGGAAACGGCGTAACAGTGAGTAAGTAAATACTGAATAGCGCATAATTTTTAATATTAATATCTGTTGCATTATCTTTACTTTTGTAAATAAAACAAGACACGCGCTGTAATAATTTAATTAAAAAAAGGAAATACTTTATTTTTATCTACCTACGTTCTGATGTAATGTTGTATAAATAATATTCGCTAGTGAATATTTTACAATTCTGACATTCCACTGTCAGTTGATGTATTGTAATGCGATTTTTTTTGGAAATTGATATAAAACATGTATTATTTTAATAAAGGTACCTTTTAATCAAATTTGCATGACTCACAAATTTAATTTTAATTAAGGTCTGGATAGGAATGAGGTCAAATAAAGGATACAATTTATTAATTAAAAAAATACATACGCGTATATAGCTTGGAAATTAGCATACAATAATATTCGTCATTCGTTTCAGTAAATCCGGCCCTGCACCATGGCGGACTTTCAAATAGTGCCTCCGGATATTGTAAAATTAATCAATGAATTCGTTTCGAACATGACAACGGTAATATTAACCTTTTAACTGCCAACCCAATTTGAAATGGAAGACACCACACGGGGCAAGACTAGGCTTTAAGGGTCTTGATTTGTTTATCAAAAGTTGGGACCTGTCGTCCACAGATGGCAAAATGATTTAAAATTATGACTTTAATCCCTGCATGTTTTCAAGGTCCAAAAGTGCGTGTTAACATGCTTATAACTTTGCGTGACGTACAAATTACGTTTTAACGCGCTTGTGGCATTTAAAAGGTGTAATAAAACCTTTTTGTGACTTGGAAAGAATGACGTGATAGGTAAACTGATCTATCTGCTTTAACATACATCATTTACATTTGGCAAATAGGATTGTGTATGGGTATATTGATATTTAGACATATAGTTTATTTTAACAATTCTGAAAACCTTAGAGAAAGAATGGAGGGCAGACGAACCAGGAGAGGATCACCAAGACGATGGACTAGAAGAATGGAGTCTGCTGGTACGATTTACTTTAGGTACATATAAAGTGATCACTTAAGCCAGCCGAAGACAGGTCGTAAGCCCTGTAATTACCCCATACTTTTTTATATTTTCCATTAAATATAATAAAAAATAGCTTTGTCTCTATGAGATATCTGATATTTGTTTGATTGATCTAAAAGTGAGCAATATTTTTTCATATCCCATCAAAAGTGACAAAAGTCCTTGGCGAAAATATTATTGTAATTATCGCCTGTACCAACGGAATGAGACACGATGATATTCAATTGAGATACATATCGATACCATGTACACGTGTGTTATTTTGATCTGTATATAAACTCAGAGATCAGCTTAAGGGCGGTAAAAATATGACGACGAATTGACAGCTAGACTTGACATGTGTGCACATAAATACCAACTATTTATTCTGAAACGTTTGACAAACACAATTAATTCAATTGTAGACATTCAATTTTATATTTTCGTAGAAAGCAATCACTTTGTGATTTGACATATTATATTAAATAAAATAACAGTCACTTCGTATGAAACCACGAAATTTATTATACGTCAACCGGTTTCGTTTATCTCAAGCTTCATCGGGATGTATTTAAAAATGATCATAAATACAAAAAGAGTGCACTTATATATATATATACATAAAGAGGGAGAATATAAAATATCATGCGAAAGAGAGAGGCAGAATACATATACAGATAAACGGAACATTAAGGGATGAGAAAATGCAGTGTTGATGGATGTTAAAGTGATAAGCGAAACCGGTGAAGTATAATAAATTTCGTGGTTCCGTACAAAGTTATTGTTATTTTATTTAATATTCCATAACTACTACTGGGGAGATTCAAATTCACCCATCTGACGAACGGAACATCAATCGTCATTAGGCTGACATTTGACATTTGACGTACATACTATTTGCAAACAATTGTGAGATTTTCCTCTCTCTCTGGATTCCTCCACATTACCAATTACACAATATAAGCCAGCCAGTTAAGGATATGTTTTCCGCCAAAATAAAATACACGTAGTTTTTGTTATTCCACATGTAGATACGAACATATTTGATCTTTAAATTGGTATAATAATAATAATTTATAAGCGCCATCTATGAAATACTATCCAAGTTAAGGTACACATCAATATTGCTAATATATGTAGTAATACGACTGTGTTGCAGAACATTTACAGAGATGTCGTGGAAAAAATTTCGTAGATTTTATAATTTATTTCTGACATTATTGGAAAAAATTCTTAAATAATTTTAATATTCCAGATAACACGTAGTCTTTCTTCTATAACATTGTGTCAGATTAATGTATTCATTCAGACTAGGGTGGGTATTTCTTTGGCAATTAATAAAACAATTAGGTACGCAAAAGCGATTTTTTATGTGTGATTTTTGATGTTGATGTTAGCTCCCCCTCCCCTCAAAATTTGAAAAAACCATCGAAAAAATAACCAAACGAATACGTCATGCTCATTACCATTGTGGATACATATTTCATTAAAATAAATTTCAAACTTACATTTTAAAACACTAAAATTTTTTTTTTTAATTTTCACAATTTAGTATTTGAAAATTAAAAAATATCCTTTCATGTCCCCGTAGATAGGAAAGCAACTTCTCTCCAAATCCAGTGCTGTAGACACCGCTGCACATACCTAAAATATTAAATAAAAAATAATACATACATACACAAAGTTCTATGCAACCGTTTTCTAAGAAATTAAATTTAAAAATGTAAAAAATATAAATTATTTTTTGATTCCTTCCCAGCGAACTGTACACATAAAACGAATGATGCTTACACATAAGTGCTAATTATACTCGCTCTATTTTACACTACAACGTAATATCATAATATACAAAATGTACCTGCGACGTTATTTCAGATTTTATGAAAATTACCATTTAAAAAATACCTGTTTCATTAATGTCCACATCGTCGAGTATTCGCTTAACCAAGTGAAATATAGCATGGTTCATTAATGTTGAATACAACACGTAGTGCCTTGATACCGACAAACAATTTTAATATGTAAAACAATAAAAGTTTTAAATATGAATGAAAAATATTAATTAGAAAGATATACATATGAAATCAATTTTATCGAAAAATAATGTTGTTGCGCCACCGGGATTCGAACCTAACTAAGCGGGGAAGGTGCATTATCCAACTATGCTACAGCGACAATATTTTTAACGACAATTTTCGAACCTATATGTTATCTTTTTCATATTAATATTATTACAAATTATATATAATACGCAAACAAACACAATTCATAAAAATTTAAAAAAGAAAACAAAGATAAATAAAAAAAATGTTTCATCATAAAGTAAGTAGGTATCTACCCGAAAGGAATCAAAAAACCGATAGCCCACCCTAAAACCCGCAGGACTGATGAAATCCTCAAACTCTGCGATACTTGGAGAGGCCATACGTTAGAAAATGGGTAATGATGATTTCTGTACGTCACCATCATCGGCTCTCTCTCGTATTTGAAGAATACTGTTCTTCATGATTATGGATCCTCAGGTTGTACGATTATTTTGTGGTAAGGGGGGGGGGGGAGGGCTAAGGCAAGTCTTTGTTTTCTCTTTAATTGATTGGTTCAATCTTTTATATATTAAATACAAAAGACAATATTTACATCAGCTAATCAGGATTGACTTTACTGAAGCTCTCGATATGTCTCCTTGCCCCACTACCCTTACGCACGCACCCTTACGTTATTTATATGTATTATTACAAAGCGTTAAATGCATCGTAATAATTATTTGGTTCAAGGTTTAACGATTGAGAAATCTCCAATAGTATAATAAAATTACACCTAAGACTGAATGGTGAATAATGCTTTTTATATTAACATTTTCTAACGGAGCGAATAGATTTCTACTACAGAAAATATAAATCAGACTTTCGAATATTTATTTTATTATAAACTATTATAATTAATATGTCTGTTTTAATTACAATACTTTTATGTTTGATTTTACGTTTTGTGTACGCCTTAACTTAACTCGTATTTATAATGTAGACACACAATAAAATTAATTTGAATTAAATTACTATTTTTTTTATAAATAAGTAAATCACGACAAGATAATTCAAGGTATCATAAAGTGACCAGCGTCACATTTCCATCGGTCTACTCGAAGTCTAGGAGTGACTCAAAATATCATGAACGCATTATTAAGTCTTTTAGATAAGTTCGTCGTCGTGTGATCGACGCTGAACGTATCCCTGTAAACAAGTATTAATTTAATTGATTTGATGTTGGAGAGGTCGCTTGGAACCTGAAGCTACTAATGTTATTATACGTAAACATCTTTAAACCCAACTCATTCAAACATGAGTCTGAGATATAAAAATAACCAAAAATACAAATTCATATAAAAATTATTTACCATCACGCCGTTTCCCCATAAAAGTAGCCAGAGAGTAGGCCACACTCTTATATCCTGACATATGACTATATGCTCTTGCATCATCAACACTGATGCATCTTCACATGCGTGTTCGTCGATTGTTGAGGCTTCTAACCGGATAACCTTTCAGTATTTAGTTTACGAGTCTACCCCTATTTGTGATGCCCTGGACGATCGTGGAATCGCTGAACTTCTTCAACAATCGCAAAAATTACAGCGCAAGTTTAAAATACTTAGTATCTTTATTCATTTAAATATACATACATATAACATTACAAAATTATTCGCCAGTTTTAGTGCAAGTTGCCAACTTTTTCTCTTAACACTTAGTTTTAAAATATTAAATTATTTATCTAGTTTGAATTTTAAATAACAATGTATAATTTTTTTTAAATGAAAATACATTTTTGTTGTAAAGTTGCAAACACAAAGTGTTGGTTCTGTGATATTTTTAACATAAAAATATATTCAATTATATCTCGGTAGTAACCAAATATTTTGCTGTATATCTTTCAAATTGATTAATTTAATTAATGTCAATAAAATATAAATTTATCTCCAATCAGATAAATCAATTGTATACTTCCAGTAGTAACGATAACTGATAAATATTTGTAACTCACATTTTAAAGGTGTACGTAATAATGTGAAAATATAAAGAAATAGTAAAATGATGTGTATTTATCTGTGGGTCCGGTAATTTGTTGCTACGCCACTGCAAAAGATTTCATTTACACTGCATTCAGTATCATTTCGTTCCTTTTGCCAAGTTCAAAATTTCATTATGTACCGCTGATTAAGACTCAGTTGATATATTTCCTTTTGAATTTATTACTGCATTCGGTGCACCGTTCACTTTATTTTAAATTAAAATTAATATTGTAAGTATAGGACTCATTTTAAATTAAATTACAGTGTTATAGAAATGGTATGTGTTGTGATAGATAGTGCCAGACTTAAAATCGTTATTTAATTATTTGATCAATCAAGATTACGTGTACATAATTACGTACCTACATGTTTATGATCTCACAAGTGAAGAGGCATATAGCAGATGAATTTAAGATAATACTTTTTTGTTTCCTGAAAAAATTGGACATGTATTTATTTAACATATACTATTGACACACAAAAGCTCGTTTCCATGGTATAAGACACGATAAGATAAATCTCAAGGATTTAGTTGAAATTAATCTCAGTACTATATACACGTGTTGAGATTTTGATCTGGAGATAAATTCAGAGATCAGCTTGAGATTTATTTATTTATTCTTTATGTAGTGCATACATAAGCATTTTTATGTATGTTCAAATATAAACAATTATTATTCTTTAGATTGGTAGAAAGATACAAAACACAAACCGGTGTATACGACGTTATATTTAACAGTGAAGTTCAACACGTGTGCACAAGCGTCACCTAGAACTATAAATACCTAAAACTGTTAATTCTGTTTATTAGTGTGGGAGATTTAAATTCACCCAACTAACGAACGTAATACGTCTGAGACTTGATCTGCACACGGTGAACTGCGAATACTCCTATCTCCAAAGAATCTCGTTGAAGGATAATCCACGTCTCAGTCAGTCCTTGTCTGGAGTGAAAATCTCGTAAAAATCTCTTCCCTGAGCATGGTCCACTATTATGAATCTTTGTAAGTTTTCATAAATGATTAGTGGCGTTGTCCAGATTTCAGTTTTAGTTGTAATTTAAAATGGGTGGTTAGCGGTGGGAGGTTCCTCTGTTTTACATTTATATACGTACATAAATACATTTTTTCTATATATATTTATAATTGATTCATTTAATTTGTATTAAAAATACCACAGAACTATAATATATTCTCAAAATGCAATCTCACAACAAAAATGTGTTCTTAAAAATATATTTAACAAAAGTTTATTCGACAAGTAAACCGAGTCAAAATTTGGCAGACCAAACACAGGGTGGGGTAATGCAATGGAACAACAATTAAAAGAAGATTGTTAACTAATATGTACTATCAATATTGAAAAATGCACGTAACCACCCTGTTTACAGCGGCATCAGCGAATCTCAGTAGAACCTTAAGCTCGTCATGGGTATTTTTGAGTCTGATTTAAACAATAATGACATCATGGCCAACTTCTTACTCGTAAAGACGATATGTGGGAAAACAACTTCATTATCGTTTTTCACTTAAGAAGCTTCACTTCAATCGTAAATTTAACAATAAAACTAGAATGTATCTTATACAGGGTGTAACAAAATAGTCCACAATATTTTATGGGTGGATACCTGACTAAATCACTTGTTGAAAATGTTCAAGGAGTATGTATGACACAATTTCTGTACCGTTAATAAAATTATTATTAATGAGATTTTCACAAAATAATCTAACCGCTCGAGGTTCGATGACCTATTTTTTTTTTAATGTTTAATATACAATTTTGAACCCATAACATTTATCAATTAATTAAAATAATTGCATAATTACGACTTTTTTAAATGCTTATTCTCTGCCATGGTTGAGATTAGGCAAACGCAGCTTGAACGTTTTCGAGTCACATTTTTAATACATATCTACCCTTAAAATATTGTGTGTTACACCCTGTATATAATACCCCAAACATAGGGATTTTTTTTTTTAAATATACGAATTAGGTAGACATGTGATCTTTTTGTTGCGAAGGTATATTTTAAAGTCAATTTCTGCTAATTTTTTATTAATTTTCCATAATCTATGTACTTTTCACGCTCGTTTAATATCATCATCATTTTCATCCCCTTATCCTACGAGTATTGTCAGCCCAAAGTCTCCACGAGGCTTCCCATCATCCCCTGTGCGCCATTTAGGTACTAGATTACCAATCAAGACACAATTTGTTTTAATATAGTATTTTTTGCTGTCTTTTCAGCTTAGCCTGGGGCGACTCACCATATTAGTAGTCGTATCTTTGACATTCGCAAGACTTGTCCAAGTTACCTTATTAGAGATCTTTATACAGGATGAACATTATGTTCCAGGTCGATTTTTTTTAGCCGCCATTTTAATTTGGCAGACATTTGTCAGTTTGCATTTAGTGGTTGTAGAGAGTAGTAACCATTAATGGTGATCGCTACCATAAAATGTTGTAAAACTTCTTAGTGGCCGAATTGGATCGATTGGGTCTGCAAAACATGAGGTTTCAACAGAATGGTATCCCCTCACACACAGCTCAAGCTAAGTTTGAAATTTTGCGAAAAATACAAAGGGCACTGTTATTAAACAAATAATACATATCTCATAGAGACGAAGCTATTTTTTATAATATTTAATGGAAATCTATGTAATTATAGGGTTTATTTAACCTATAGATTGATGAGAATGGTGAACGTTACATTTGTATAAAGTGATCACTTAAGCCAGCTGAAGACAAGTCGTAAGCCCTGTAATTACCCATACTTCCATATTTTTTCACTAAAATATAATATTGTTTGTTTAAAAAATTGTGTTTAATTTACTAGTTATTAAAAAACAACATCGGACTCACTTGTATATTTAGAAGTAGAGGCTCCATGTCGAGAGTCTCCATAGTCTCAATACTTTTCACTCGGTTTAATAATATTATAAGAAATGTATATATATTTTTTTGATATACATGAATCTGGTAGATATATGATTTTTTTGTTCCGACGGTAGATTTTCGAAACAGAAAACAAAAACACCTATGCACGATTTGCGCCCGTCTGAAAACGGATTATAGATACTGGTAATATACTAATAACAGTGTGTTGCTTAAAATGTCTTAAATCGAAATCTGTTCAAGATAATCAAAATGTCTCATTTTCTAGAAGGATATTTTTAATTATTCACCTAAGTGAATTGTGAAGTTGATCTCATTGAAATTGTATCTTACGGTTTCCATGGTATTTATATAAAACGAGCGTGCTCTTAATTTAATTTAATTTTAACTCTTTCTTTACATTTTATATAGAGAAAAGGTTGAACCAACCGACACGAATAAGTTAAAAGCTTAATTCAGTAATGTTTTCTAGAATAGTTTTAATATTATCCCAACAGTAATATAATAGTTCGTTACAGGTAATAGAATATATTGTTAAATATGAATTAAATATATACATATAAAATCAATTTTATCGAAAAATATTGCTGTTGCGCCACCGGGATTCGAATCTGGATCTCTTTCCTAACCGGGGAAGATGCATTATCCAACTATGCTACAGCGACAAATTTTCGAACCTATATGTTATCTTTTTGATATTAATACATTTAATCGTTGCATTATTTGAAAGAGCCATCTACCTTATTTTATATATATATATTTAATTCATATTTAAAATATCACATAATGTTCTGAATAATTACATCTTCACAATAAGAATGTGTTCTTCTAATAATTTATTAGTGCAGAAAATTTTGTAATCTTCTGAAGATGAGTCCTCATATAATTATTTTCAACGGAAATTTTATGTGTAATCATTTATTAAATGTCATGACATGACATGACATGATGGTAGATACTTATTTTTTTTTGATACTGATCGCCTTTGAATCGAGGCGCGTCATTCGCCGCGCGCGAATAATGAATAACGGTAGTACAATAGACCTGTATTAACTCGTAATATAAAATATAAACATTAGTAATGTAATACGGAGGTTAAAGTGAGATTAATAAAAACGTTTGATGATAAATCGAGTCTCCCGATTGTGTGAAGATCCGTTTTAAGACGATTCATACAGTTTCATACGATTCATTATACATTTCATTTATCACAAATTATTTAAAGGATTTAGGACACAGCATTGATTGGTATTACATTTACTGTTTTATCAATCCCAAAGACACGGGTTGTAGACATACAGCGGCCACAACTGACTAACGATGGTTTAACAGAATAAAATAATAATGGTTAAAACTTATTTTTTACTTCATCAGTTATTTCTCTTGCTGGTTAACTCGTAACAGAAGCGTTAACGCTTAAGTTATAAAACAAATTATTTAAATAATAATAATTATTATTTATTTTTTAGTTTCATAATTCTTTGAGTGTTGTACATTAGAAAATTAGGTGCATTTTTTCCGTGGATTTTGACAGCCACTTTACCCTGACATATACACTAGTATATTATTGTATAATAGCAGCCTAAATAAATATAATAATTTTGATGTTACGTGATTTATTATTATTAAAAAACTAATTTTGATTATTTATTGACATGTTTAAAAATATTTCAGTCGTTACATTCGTTAATTAGTAATATAAAAACTACTAAAAGCAATTTTAAATGTATACCAATGACGTCACTACATTGAAATTCATAAACGAAAACAAATTAAGACTTCTCGGTATAAAATAATACGGCTCTATCCGTGTGGAATAAAAATCAGTAAGTTCCATCATTTTTTGCAGCTTATTTTGGTCTAAACGTGTGTATGCAAATTTCATGTAACAGGGGATTCACTCCCAACTGGTCGAGCGAGATCCGAAACCGGTTCACGGGGAATATGTATTCGGAGCTATTAATTTAGGTACTTTACTATTCTAGCAAATTAATATCACGTGACAGGCCGAGTCTCGTGCTGCCCGTGAATATCCATGTGTCTATCCACAACTTTCTTAAAATAAAATTACACTCTTCGTTGTAAGGAAGTAGGACCGATCTAAATCAACTGTTGATATTTTAAAGCTTAATACATAACATACTGGGTGTTCAGCAGCGGCGGTCGGTGACTTTTTATAGAAGGGAAATTTATACCTAATATCAAATATAACATATAATCGAAGGATATTTAATAATTCGGCTTCAAGAATTCAAACCAAATTGTCAAAAATGTGTCACACAAACGAAATCCTCAAAACAATTCAATGTGCATTATACCCATAAACATTAAAGTCGTTTTTTGTATGTTGGATGCTGTTAATGAACGGGTATACAGTTTTCAAAGACCTTGACAGGTGGAACTTAATACGCATGCGCGAAAGTCGAATACATACTTTCAAACTTTGTGGGTATGGAACGAATGGTAGAATCCATTGTTGCTGGTATCTGTGTGTTTACGCGATTCATAGATGTTTGAAAGTTGAGAATGTATATGTATTTCGTATCGTATCGTAGTGTATATTATGACTGGTCTCTAAAGGACAGGACAAATTTATATACAGCAGTGCAGGCCAGAAACAAAAAGTCCAAAGCTTTTTGACTCTAGAACACAAGGGATGTGGAGCGTCCAAAGCATATATGAAGCGACCGCGCCTGGTGTCCAGAGGGAATTTTTCTTTTTTTTTTAACCAGAGACAAACTGTTATTTCTGATGTTTATTGCCGAATAGCTTAAGTGATCACTTATATATATATATATATATTACTTTCACCAATTCTCACCACTCAAACTCAAAATTTATCAAATTTTTGAAAGTTGTATATATGTTAGTATGTGGACTCGCTTCGAGTACCACTACACCATCGCAATTTATGGACCAAATTTGATAATTCATTTTCCCCTTGATCACCTAAGCCAGCCGGAAGACAGGTCGTAAGCCTTGTAATTAACCCATACCTCCATATATTTTTCATTAAGTATAATAAAAAATAGCCTTTTCTCTATGAGATATCTGATATATGTTAAATATAATAAATTTATTTGTTTATTCTTATTTTAATTTCAAAATCGAATAATTTCCGCTGGACACTCTGTACTACGTATCATAATCATCGTCATCAGCTATTGTGAAACCGCTGCTGGACAAAGGCCTCCATGACTCTGAACTACTCTACGACCTCTAGAAGTTTGTCACAGTTTTGTTCAACTCACTCTAAATTACTAATACACGTGACCATGTACAGCTTGGGTAGTTACCGGTCTCGTAGACTGCAAGAGCACAATTCGCACACCTTGCATTCGGGGAGCGTGTCTCCCATTGTGTGGGAATATTCGTGAGAAGAGTTCCGTCTCGGGCGAGTCAAGATTGGCATTGGATATGACAGTCATGCTGAACGTGTGACCTCCGGTTAATAAATTATTTCAACGCACTTAATCGCAACCTTTTACCTTGTGACTAAACGACGTTAAATCAAATAATGACATAAACAGTAATAAATAAACAAAAATACAATATTATTTATTTATTTATTTAAGGCGTACGCTGAATATATTTGACATCTCAAATTATCAGTATAACAATTTGTTTTGTGTATGTTCGAAGTTGGTGATTTTATCTCATCTCGTGTAATAGAGGGTGCGAAGCCGAGATCCGAACGAGAATTGGTATGACCAAGCAAAATTTAGATTTGGTCAACTTCAATCACTCCAAATTTGATATCCAACATCGACAAAAAAGGGAATGAAAACATCACATTTCGAATTTAAAAAGTGGTTTAGCAGGTGCGTGCACTCCATACAATAAAAAAAACTGTGCATAACTATAAACTCTGTATAACTTCTGTAAAATAAATTCAAGCTACATATTAAATTGACATAATATGTATTATTCATATATGTATGTATGTTATTTACTTATTTTACACATTATTTTTTATGTACATATAACGTTACATTTTGTTTACTATTATAACGGAAAAGCACTCTCTGCTATAATACAGTAAAACACTAATGTAGCAGATAAAGCACCGAAATACATGCCTCATTTTGCAGCAATGTTTTATCTTATTGTAACAATGTATTATGTAACACAATGTACAATGACTCAAATAAATAAACAAATAAAGTTTGTAGGTCCACGCGCAAATAATTTATAATTCGCATGAATATGTTTAACTAGAAACATCTAGCGGTGAAAGTTAAGCGTGATAAATAAAGCTGCGCATGCAAATTCTGATTCGAATGTATACAAACCAAACGCTTCTTAATTCAAAACTCTTTGTCTCACGCGCCGCGCGGTGTTCTGAATACACGTCTTCGCTTGAACAGACGTATTGTGAAACAACGCAAATGTGTATTTGAAGCGAACTTGAATATTTTACGTTCCAATAAATTTAAAATGCGGTATTATTTTAGATTATAAAATATGTTTAATCCTTCACATTGACGAATATCCTAAGAATAGAATAATTTTAATATATTAACTCGTATTACAAAAAAAAGCTTCTGGTACTTCTTTCAGATGAGTATAACTGTTAGTAACAATTCAGCCCATCGTACTTTTACAGCATAGTTATTAGCAGCATAACCTAATTCCATGCCTAGTTGTGGTTTAGTCTTGTTGAACGAATAAATGAGGAGAGAGTGGATTGATCAATGAGTTGATGGCACCAGAAATAGAAGACTTTTCCTGTCATCAATTTTTTGACAAAGTACACATTTTTCTTTCGATAATTTCGATAATTCAAAATTAACCAAGTTCCTACTCACTTATGATCAACGATGTTCCCCATTCTAAATTATTGTGACAGATTTGAAGTCAGCTATTGTTTTAAATTGTTTATTACATGTTTATTGTTTGTCTACAATTATTTAATGAAATCACAGAAAGATATAACGCTAAGATACCCGATTAAATTGTATAAAAGTAATAAAAGATATCTAATTAATGTAAATGAACATAATATATTAAAATATGATTGTAAGCACATAAACATTTAAACACACGCACACACACACACTACTCTATGGAACTCTGGGAAGCCCCCTTTCAAACTTTTAATGGGAAATTTATAAATATTCACGTGCAATACACTCTTCTGTCGCAGCAGGATTTGCGCAATTAATGACGTTTGGATAACGACACCATTAAAATCATGTTTTTAATCAAGACAAAATTACGCAGTTTATACAAATATACATAAATAACTAATTGTTTCTCTGAAAATGTCGATCTATTCAGGTCGCAGTAATTATAAGGTTAATTATAGTATAATATATTATTATACTTTTAAAATAAGCAAAGTTATCTTTGTGGTTAAGATTCATATTTTTATTATTTATCTTTGTTTAAATAACCACTAAAATGAGTTTAAATACATCTATATTTAAATAATATATTATTAGATGTGAATATTAGTAATTAGTGTACATATTTGAATTCAGTCGATTAGACTACACGATGTGGTCAAGGATTGTCATCGGGTCAATGGAGGTCATGGCTCTTAAAAATACAGCACCAACATCCGTGCCCACCTTGACTATTCACCAAGTCCATCATATGAGCAATAATGCTCACCGTTTCTACTGAACTGATGCAATGTTGAATAGTTTCAAAATCGCGCATCGAGCACAGAATGGTTTTGTAATACGGCCGCACGATACGAACCAAAATAGTAATGATTTTATTTTGATATAAATCATACAACATACGTCATTGATATTATGCAGTAGCGTAGCTACAACATTTTGGAGTGCGGATTCGAATTTTCTTTTCTCAAATCTTTAAAAGAAACTTACGATTTGGAGGGTTTTTTAGAATATTCGACTGCAACTAAGGTAATCAATTTATAATATGAATTTATTAATTTACATAATATGATCTTCGCGACATATAAATACCTAATTAAAAACCCATTGTTAATAAGATTTAACAATTTTATATATCTAGCAATCTGCAACGAGTTCATATGAAAATAAGGACACTAGAGACGCATTAGAAGGTGCCGGACAACTTCCCGAACAACAATTGTCGTCCTCAGCATTGAACAAAGTTCATTGCGAAAAAGCTTGAAGTGTGAGACTCAATAAATAATTCATTAAAAATATACGACTAGAAGGATCTAATTGGGTATAATAATTATCGATATTGATAATATTAGGATAGTATATCTAAAGACTCAAAAATAAAGCAAAACAGGAATAATAGACATGTTCAAAATAAACCCTTGTAATTAATTATAGACAACAGAGATAGAATAATAAAAATGATTAGGGTAATATAAAGGTGTCCAGCGGTAAATTTTCATGTTTAATATTAAATATTAAAAAAACTACAATGTTATTCTCATATTTTATTTATACGAAATAGAGTTTAACGATGCGGATTTTATGTTTTATAAATAATATTGTCTAAATGTCGTTCATTTCTCTCAAGAAATTCTTGCAATCGGACTCTTAAATTTGCGTACACGCGAGAGCAAAGCGTTGGTTCAATGGCAGCAACTTCACGTCGGATATTTTCTTGTAGGGCCTGAATTGTTCAATAATTGTTACTGTGAACTCTCGACTTAAGGTATCCCCACAAAAAAAAAGTCGGACGATGTAAGGCCCGATGATCGAGGTGCCCAGTGTATGTCTCTGTACTTGCTGATTAATTTATAGGGAAAAATTCCCCTCAGCTTCTCTATTGAAACTCTTACTGTGTGTGGAGTAGCTCCGTCCTGCTGAAATTGTGTTCTGTTGTTGAACTCGGGAAACAGCTGTAATTGAGTACCAAAAACTCGTCGATCATTCAGCAATACACGTCAGCAGTGACTGTCTATCACTGGTTAAAAAAATAAGGACCAATTATCCCTCGGGCAGAAATTGCACACCACACTGTCGTTTTTGGACAATGAAAACGTTTTTGATGGCGTTCTTTTGGGTTGTCGGGGCACCAGTATCTCATGTTCTGTTTATTAACATAGCCTTCGATATAAACATGTGCTTCATCAGTAAACAATATGTTTCCAAGCGTTCGTGCTGTTCCAAAACGTTCCAGCATCGTTCTCACTAACGTTTCATGTAAATAATAGTCATTTTCGTTGAGAAACTGCACGCTTTGCAGTATGTATGGGTGAAACTGTAGTTTCTTTTTCAAAATAACGTACATTCTTGATTTTTTTATTCCAGTACAGGCTGCAATCTTCCTTGTCGATTAACGCAGATTGCGCATAATTTAATGTCGAACTTGGGTCATATGTTCTGGCATCGCTGCTGACGTTGATGGTCCCAGAAAAGTTTGGTTAACCAATGTCCTTTCTTGTCTGAACTTTTGAACCTAACACCAGATAAATTGCGTGCTCGGCCCATCACTTACTCGTCGAATATTAAAGTGAGTACAAAAAGCGCGACGCGCACGAACCAATGAATCATTGCACTTTAAATATTGCTCAAGTATTGACCAGTAACTCATAGCGACTGGCAAATCTGCAAATCACGCGCGTCGAACAATACCTTTCCCACTTACCTCACCCTGATTACGAGCAATTACAATTTAATCTTGAAATTTTTCCGTTGGACATCCTAAATAAGTGCTAAAAACACTCAATATTTTTTCTTGAATAACATATTTTATACTGCTATAATTGAAGTCGTGATTATATATATTAATTATTTTTTTCGGAATGTTGGGGTGTATAAATTTTTGGTCTTTCGGGAACGTAACTTATCGGGAGATTGGTCTATTAGAGAGAGAGTTAGCATGTTAATGTCCCGACATGCATGATCTTGGCTTATCGGGAGATTGGTCTGCTGGGATGCTACCTGTCGGAAAGTTAACGTTCGGGAACTTGACCCTAACCTGCATTAGAAATACGGGTTATACAATTAAAATATCCAATACGTTAGGAAATTGTCCCATAAAACACGTTCACTTTAGGAGGCTGCCAAAAATATAAATAGTTTTGTAGGGATAAAAATAATAGTTTGATTTCAGACCACCAGACAGGTTAGTCGAAGAAACTATGAATTCTTAATTTAATATGAATATTCATTAAAGTTTCGTAAATTTTGTAGTTTGTTTATCATTCGGCTCCAAAGCGATAAAGTGATTTTGAAATAGATATACATAGGTTTGCAAGTATCATTGACATTCAGAAATGCCTCCCTGAACCCCCAGCTGCCACTCTTATTAAAAATAAATACAATCAGGTTTTTTGAATGTCTGAATTAATAGCTTTGCGGTTGGACATTTTAATTATTAGATGTAGAGAATCTTTGTGTTGTCATTATATTTGTTTAATCACTACCGTTTTATATTTTAATTCCAGCACATTTCGAAACGATGTCCTCTTTTACACCAAATACCGATTCGTAATTAATTCACATACATGTACATATATCGTTATCACTACTAAAAAGCGTAAATAGTAATGGGTGGGCTATATTGTAAGATGCAGAGATAACCGGCGAACAAAGAATATTCTTACGCATGGTATCCAAGGTACAAAAAGATGACCTAAATTAACACATTAACCTAAGTCTCATTGGCATGGCAAAGATTGTCGGAGAACCAAAGAGACTGGCATAGTCTTTCGAGAAAAGGGAAGGCCTTCATCCTGCAATGAATCAATAATGGCTGAAGAGGATGATTTATTAAATAATGTTTCAAATATATTTATTTACCTCTGTGTGTAATATGTTTAATGGCCTACTGCCTTTTTTTTCAATTATGTAGATAATCAAACGATATATATTTTTTAGGAGAACACATTCTTATTGTGAAGTTGTAATTAATCAGAACATAGGTCTGTGATATTTTAAATATGAATTAAATATATTAATTATAAACATATATATATATAAGGTAGATGGCTCTGTCAAATGATGGAACGATTAAATGTATTAATATCAAAAAGGTAATATATAGGGTCGAAAATTGTCGCTAAAAATAATGTCGCTGTAGCTTAGTTGGATAAAGCACCTTCCCCGGTTAGGAAAGAGATCCAGGTTCGAATGCCGGTGGCGCAACAACAATATTTTTCGATAAAATTGATTTTATATGTATATCTTTATAATTAATATATTTCATATTTGATATATATTTTATTGATTTGTACTTTATTTTATACACTATATTTCATTCCTTACACAACCTTCACGATACCGTGCATCATGCTGAATTGGATTCTACCAGTGGTTGAGAGGATAGGAGGGAAAAAAGTTAACGGCGCTTTTAATGCACTCATTTCTAATGGACTAGCAGTACACAATGGAGTTCTGGTTCCAACAATGATGTATGGAGCTGACAAAAGATGAACGAAAGTAGACTAAATGCAGTAGAAATGAGACCACTTAGGTGTGTAGGCGGCAAATCTGTTGATAGATTGATTAAATTAAGTAAATATGTTTGAGTAAATATGTTAAATTGATCTTAGTATAGTAAATAAGATTAAAGAAGGTCATTGAATAAAAGATGTGAGAATCATAAAAAATACAATGACGCATGTCTTAAAGACACCAAAAATAGAGGACCTCCACGGACAACCAGGTAAACCAGATACTACAAGATGGTATTGTTATAAGCCTCAACAATCATGAGAAGACGTATGGATGTGAATGAAGTGAGAGTTGGGCATCAGGACAGAAGAGTGTGGCGCTCTGTCCTCTCTGCCTACTCCCGCGTAAATGACATAATGGTAAGTCAGTTAGTTTGTTGATTCTACCTTATTAGACCGTGTAACAACAAGGTATCATCTGATATGTTTATAATAATAATTTTAATTACAAGACTAATAAATATTTTAAAAGTTTTATTTTAGTATATATTACATATAATATAATATTTTTTAGAACATCAACTGTTGATTTGAATACATATAAAAGCTTATCAACTTACTTTATTAATCTGTATTATGTAGTAACATGTTTGTAGTAAATTCAGCTCAAACCTCCGCCGAAGAAATCTAAACTTTGATGCTCAATACCTCAATGTCTTGATGTAAATGTCAAATAATATTTTATTGTTCCAAGGGCACGATGAGTCATCTAATGTACTACGTTAATAATGTTTACCGGGCAGGGTTTTACAATAGTGGCCTACACTTCAATTGATATGATTTGCAAGTATTATAATTATAATCTTAATCCAAAATTCATATTACTTCAAACGATTCTTAATAGCCCATATTCGCCGAATTATAACAATTTCTTATAAACCATTTATAACAGTGTTTATAATTAAAGTATTTTTCTAGGAATCGGTAAATGGTTGCAGAATCAGTTCGCCCTTGAGAAACAAAACAGCAGACCGACCTTGAAACATTATGGTTTTGTTTACTTATTATAGTGGTATGAAAGTGGTTGTATTTACGTTCGCACAGCTCGGGAACAACAAATTTTTTCACGTAGTTGTTTACATACAAAAAACTAACAATAAAAAAAAATTATAATATTTTTTACAATCTCGACAGATATTCTCAGATTTTCATGGACGTTCAGAATCTTCTGTGTGAGGTTGCTGGGGTATTATGCATCACGTGCGCTCCGACCTCTCTGGCCGACTTTTCGGATCCCGTTGCAGGGTCCATCATCAGGGCTGATGTTGTTGATGCAACGTGTGAGTGTTGAATGCGGTATGACAGATATGTGTGACTCTCTTTTTCTAAATTGTACAGGGAGATTTTTTATGAAATCGTTTATTTATTTGTCAGAGTGTGTGTTGTAAATTCTATAAAAATATTAAAGAAAAAGTTTATACTATATTGTGATATTCTATACACATAATTTCCTTGTATCCGTTCGTATCGCATGACAACATAAAACAAACAACGATTGACATCTGCCGTCAATTCTATCAAGTGAATGTTTTCGGCTATCAAGTCAAATGAAGTCAAATATTTTGCTAGTGCGTTTTTGTTGATATTAAAAATAATAATGTATGTACGAGTATATTGTATACATTATTATATAAATAGCCTTTCCTTGGTTCTTCGTAAGTTTCCAGGTTTCGAATCAATTTAGAACTATCGACTTCACAGTCACCCCATATATATAATTGCATAAAAAACACTTTTTATTAACGTAAGAACAATGGAAAATAAAAAATATATATTTAAACAATTCAATCTAATCATAACCTCCCCCCCCTCCCCAATCTTCTCAAATGTAAACAATTAAATCTTCTATTTATCTCAGCCACCTCTACATTTTTTTTTCTGTGCAAACTGGTAGGAGCTTGAAAAACAATAAATTTATTAACGCACTTATTAGGATTGATAGTCCCTGTAATCTGATTTAAAATTCAAAATAAATGTAACGCCTAACGATAAAATAATGATTTAAATGGAAGCTAGTAATGGAAGCAAGTTCCCATACTATCTTCCATTTAAATTTCAGAGTAGCGAAGACAGCTGTTAGTCGATTCTTACAAAACTATTGACTTTGTAACTAACATCAATTTTGAATTACGAATTTAAATTAAAAATAGAACAATTTTACTTTGTTAAAGTGTACACAACTCCATTAAAAGTTAAAAAATAACAATCATTTTGTATGAAACCACGAAATTTATTATACGTCAACCAGTTTCGCTTATTTCAAGCTTCATCGGGATGTATTTGAAACTAATCATAAATACAAAAAGAGTGCACTTATTATTATTATTACAAAGACAGAGGTATAATAAATTTCGTGATTTCACACAAAATGATTGTTACATTATTTAATATAATATGTCAATCGACAAAGTGATTGCTTTCTACGAAAAAAATATAAATAATGAAGGTTGCTGACTTTGCATGACATGAGGCTTGTGAACATTAAGACAGACCTATAGCCAGCGGTGGAAGAACACGGGTTAATGACCAAAGCCAATATAACTTATTAAATGTTCAAAATATATTTTTGTAATTTGAGCAATAACTGTGTAAGTATTTCTATTTATTGAATGAAAATATTACATAAGTGCAGATGAGTCATGTAAATATTCAGAAAATCCTATATCTAGTAGTTGATCGACACAAGTACACGCAATATATATATTATATATGGAGCAATACCGTGTAGGTATGCGCTCTTTTGAATCTGATTTCGGTCGTTTTAGCTCCACAAATATTACCACTTCTTAGATTATTTTTGTACTGTGCGCTTTGTACTTTATACTCTTGGTTGTCATTTATTTATTAAGATTAATATCAAAGCATTTGCTGGATTAGCCACCTCACCTGTACCGTGATTTTATATTTTATAATGCACCACGGTGCATGTCACAATTACATTGTGATCAGTAATCAGTGGTTAACTAGTAACAGTGATCTATTTTGTATATTATATTTATTCATATTGATAGACGACTTAAGTGCCGTTCTAAGACGTGGGGATCAATTAATAACAAACAAATTGTTGGGTAAAATTGAAAGAAGCAGAGAACTTTATATATAAATATATGTAAAAATGGGCGTAATTTAACACAACGCAAATTGGCAGAATAAGAAGAAGAATATAAAGCAAAAAGGAACTTCAATGCTATTTTAAATGCATAATAACAAAACCTTTGTTTAATATGAATTAAATATATTAATTAGAAAGATATATTATTAGATATATTTGCGCCACCGGGATTCGAACCTGGATCTCTTTCCAAACCGGGGAAGGTGCATTATCCAACTATGCTACAGCGACGATATTTTTAGCGACAAATTTTCGAACCTTACGAAATGTTACCTTTTTGATATTAATACATTTAATCGTTCCATTATTTGAAAGAGCCATCTGCCTTATTTTTATGGAATCTCAAATACCTTTGAGTAATCTGATAGCAGATGCCAGAATTATCAATTCATTTTTATTACATTTTGGACACATTGATAAAACTTTATTATTAGGAGAACACATTCATATTTAAAATATCACAGACCTGTGTTCTGAATAATTACAACTTCACAATAAGAATGTGTTCTCCTAATAAAACTTTTGTTGTTAAGGCGAACACATTCTTATTGTGAAGTTGAGTTGTAATTTGTCGTCAATGCACTGTGTTGGCGTAGCATAATAGGTTAATGCAATTTCCCCGGATAGGAAGAGATCCAGGTTCGAATCCTGGTAGCAACAACAATATTTTACGATAAAATTGATTTTATATGTATATCTAATAATAAAAATATCAAAGACCTATGTTCTAAATAATTACAACTTCACAATAAAAATGTGTTTTCCTTAATAATATACATGTTGTATCAATGTGTCCAAAATTTAATAAAAATTAATTATTAATTCTGGCGTTACCTAACGGATCACTCTAAGGCATTTGAGATTTCGTAAAAATAAAGAAGATGGCTTTCAAATAATGGATCGAAGGATTTGAAAAGTGTAACATATAGGTTCGAAAATTTGTCGTCAATGAAATGTGTTGGTGTAGCATAATCGGTTAATGCAATTTCCCCGGATAGTGGTTATTGTAGTTTTTAGGGTTTGGAAATATTATGATCATTGTACCACTAATAAATATTATTATTTATTACGAATTACTGCCACCTAACCAAACAATAAATGCTGAAAGATACTGTGAACAGATTCAAAAATTAAAGTCGGCACTCGTAACGCACCTACCTTATTCTTCTGATTTTCACCTATTTTTATCCATACAAAATTATTTAAATGGAAAAAAATTTAATGCAACGGAGGAGGTGAAAACAGCACTAGACGCGTTCTTTGCATCGAAACCTGAAAGTTTCTATTCAAATGGGATTAAAAAGTTGACCCAAAGATGTGAGAAAGTCATTAAAAATAATGGAAATTATGTAATTGACTAAATTAATAAAATTTATGCGAAAAAAATAATTTTTTGAAAAAATACGACGTTATTTATGCATCAACCTAATATTTATATCTGTAAGGATTCTTTGCAGGTAATTATCCAAATATTTTTTTCATTTGAATAAAAAAAAAATATTAAAAAATCACAAAATAACTTATTCAGTAGTTCTAAATTGATCTAACCTAATGTAACTTATCTTGTTCATGTGAGAAAGTCATAGATGAGTTTGCAATATTGGGTGTATCAAAATGAAAGTGGTAAAATCGAGACATGTCATGCATCATTGAGCCACGATACAAAAATAATATATGCCAGGCAAAGAGATGAGTATTTTGAAAACTAGGGAACGCAGATGGAAGATGTAAGATCAGAGGTATTTATTTAATTTTGAAGAAACAAATATAAATGATGATCTATTTTTAAAAAAAAGTATGTAGTAGATGAACAACCAAATACATACGTACTCTTATTTTCATACTTGAACGATCTTTTGTCTCAAGTATTACAAAGGTAACGTGAGATAAAAACTGTAAAAAATTCAAAAAATTCATTTTCCTATATCTGTGAAATAAAGTGAAACTGTTATCAGCTGATATTAGTATCAGTATTTTACTTTTTTGTTAAACTATCTAAAATGTCAATAAATTAACAAATTTACTAGCATTTTTATTTATACCAGGAATAATATTTACAATAATAATAAATATGTTTAAAGAACAACAAAATGTATAATTTGTTGTTTGTTGGTTATTCAATCTTGGCTGTATGGCGACTATATAAAAAATGTTATTTTGTTGAATTTTAATTTAATTTAATAAACACATGACGCATCCATAATCCTAAACATTTACTGTTTAAATGGGTTTATAAACAAAAAATATTGTTTTACCGGTACTGAAATGAAATAACATCGTAAATAAGTCAGTATAATATAGCACAGTGGAGTCCGCATCTCGAGAAAAAAAGTTTTACCCCGTACCTATGCCGACTATGGTCTTTTGCATGTGGTTTTCATGACAAAGCGACGCAAAAAACGGCGCGAGGAAACTACGTCAATAATGCGAGTCGGGGTTTTACCTTCAACATTGAATTAGTCGCGTTATATCCGCCGGCCAATGTTCGCCGGGGATGGCCGCCACTGGCGCTGCCGGCGGACGCCGTGACGGTCACGGTCGGTCACGTTCGCTCATCGCAGATCACTTACACATGTGCAAGTGCAAATGCAAAGCGTGCGCAGATGTACATGTGTATCTTGGCGCAGACACACACATCACAGTATAATAACCAATTATTAAAAAAAGTATTTTCGAATTAAGCGGCATATCTGTCGTGTTTTTGGAAATGGGAATCCCGCAATTTGTTTTTTGTATATTTGTCGTAAATACGATCAGAGGAATATTTTTGCAAAATAGATTCGTTTGCTAAACACATTAATATACAATTATTTAGCAATTGCAACGATTTTGTAATCGGTCCCATTTAACTGACGAATCAGAGCTTTGCGAGATCTTTAAACACCCTAAAATAGTTATGTGGTCGACGAAAGTGAGATGAGTAGCGAGTACTCTAGGAATCTTCAAAATGTCATTGAGGGAAACCCCTCGCTAGGTTGCCAAAGAATTAGATTGTAAAGACTTGACCGGAGACAGGGGTGTCAGAAGATTATGCAGTAGGTCTTGGGTCTGAACGGTCCATAGCGCCAAATGAAGATAATGATGGTATCATATCTGCTTATTAATGAGTTATCATTTTGAATGCGTCAATAGCGTAGAAGCTGGGTAACTAGCCGTTGTCGTCAGAGGGACTAGACCAGCAAATATTTATTCAATAAGTGTATAGAACAGTATTAAGTAGGTGTTTGTGTCTTAGCTATAATAGGAAAGATTATAAAATATTTGAAAGCAAGTTGTTGTGTACATATTTTAATTCCCATATCTATTTGATGTTTTTAATCCATATGTAACTCGCATTATTTATCTCACGTCTAAATTATCAACCTATAGCTCGTCTTCTTTATCTCGCATCTAGACTTTTAACCTATAGAACGCATCATTAAATTTGGATACATCGCCCATAGTATCTGGTAGTGACCGAATAGGAAGTGGACTATCTTCAATTCGATGGACCAATCAGATGAAATACGTTATCGGGTAAACTATTGCAACGGCTATCCGAAATGCAGGCTGCAGAGTCAACAGGTCACAACTCGGAAGACACGACCCTCGGTGATGATTCTATAGCTGTGACGTAGATTCTTCATAACACATGTGATTATGATAAAAATGTAACTAGTCAAAATCAATTATAATTGAAAAATATATTTCTTCATTCATTCATTTCTGCACAGCATCGTTAAAATCAATCCGGGCAGGTCCAGGTACTGAACGATTTGACTATCGCATTATGTCCGCTGGTTTTTAAATTGAAATATTTATTTTTTCGGTAAATCACCGGTTTTAAATTAAATAACTTGAACTATTAAAATCGGTTTTACATTTGTAGTAGATTGTTGCAGCCATGAATAAAATTAAGTGAAATTAATTAAAATTCAAAACATTTTTAGGTTTAAACTTAGCACTTTAATATACTGTTTTCAATGTCGATAATATATCCCGAGCGTCAGGTAAAAAAGGCCCTCCGTCCGATATACGATATCCAGGCAGGCGTCGGTAATCGGTGGTTGATCAGTTCATACTTTTGCATTAGAAAAGTGTTTAATTTTTTATTTAACGCGCAATTTAACAATAATAAATATCAGTTAATTCTTTGCTATAGGTTCATATTAGTTGTGTCAAGTCACTTTGATTTCAACATAAATGTAAAATTAAGATTATATAGTAATAATATAGAGCTAAGATTTTAACTGATTTTTTTATTTTAAATACAAATTAAATGTAATAATTAGACAGATATACATATAAAATCAATTTTATCGAAAAATATTGTTGTTGCACTACCGGGATTCGAACCTGGATATCTTAGTTTTTAGTTTCAAAAATTTGAATGAGCGCCGTTGCATATGCACGAAGCAAAGTAAAGTGTGAAGTGAGTTGTTATTCGTTATCTATTGTATTTTATACGCAAAGCAGATTAATTAACAGATGCATACCAACCTTTACCACCAAATCTCCGAGATGTGAGAGCAATGTCTCATATTTTTATACGCACCATTTGACTGACATTGCGATATACCGCTCAATATAACTATGACTCATCTTGGACTCTTTCGCTTACGTTAGATATAATATTAATAGCTAACATGAATAAAAAAAACTAATGACATCATATAAATAATAAGAATAACACTGTTTTAAACTACTATTTATTGAAACATCAACTTGTTTCGATACCTATGGTATCAGGAAACAATGTATACTAAAATTAAAAATACAACCATAGATAAAAACAACATCATAGAAGTATAAGTGGTGGGTAACTGATAAGGAACTACTAAAATAAAAATTTAAAATTTATCTAACTGTTTGTTGGTAAAATTTCTAAGCCCTTGTTAATATCGAAATAATGGTTTGTTTCCAAAAGTTGATTGGCGAATTTTGTTTTTCTTATTATTTATATAATATGTTGTCGCAAAGTAATTTTTCAAATATTAAATAACTAATGACATTGATTATGTTAGTGCTTTGTTTCTATTCAGATCAAATTTTTATTTTTATTAATTGAACAAATTATTAGGCATGTGATTGAAAGAACGAAATATTAGGCATCTGATTGAACGAACAAAGTATCGGGTGTGTGATTGAATGAACAAAATATTAGGTAGGTATGTAATTGAACGAACAAAGTTTTATATGATTAAACGAACGAAATCATTGAACGATATTATTGATTGAAGATCACACCTCGTATTTTAACCACACGGGGTAGATATTAATGTCAAAAAAATAAATTATTCTTAGATTTTGCCCATCCAGTCCACTACACCATCCCTGACCTCGGTACGAGGCAAGGTTACAGCCTCCTAGAGCGGACTGGTCCAGCCATTCTGTTCCCGCGAATCATTTTTTGTCGATTTCTGTAAATATTGGATTGGCGCATTCATCACGGCAGCGAGGGGAAGACTGAGGTAGCTTCCACAGCAGAGGAGGGTATAAAGGCTGCGCTGGCGAGAGCCGCTCACGTCAGACCACTGAGAGTAGCGGTCAGGTCACCACCAATATACAAACATGAAGCTGTTCCTCTTCTTCCTCGCGGCTTTTGTCGCTGTCGAGGCAGCCACCTTCAGGTGTAAGTACAAGCCACTTTATCTGCATCTTGGTTTTGGTTTTCGGCATAGAATTTTAACGTGTTGTATGAAAATAGTCAAATCTTTTTCAAAATATTGCTGAGTGTTAGATAAACTACTATGAATTACATATATTTAAGTGTTTATATAAAAAAATACATTTGAACAGTTTTAACTAACATGTACAATGTGTTAGAAAACTTTAACATCATTTAATAGGTAATAAATTTAAAAATGTTCAATTCATATTTATGCGTAAAACATAAAAATATTATGTTGTTTATTTCCAGTGGTTCCTATCTCTGACGATGAGTTGGCTCTGGTCCTGGAGGATGAGTTGGGCGGAGTAGAGCTGGTAAGGGCGCAGCGCTCCCCAAAGAGGAATCGTTATCCCAACCAAGGAGGAGGCGGCGGCGGTGGCGGATACCAAGATGGATTCGGGGGAAACCAGGGATTCGGAGGAAACCAGGGATTCGGAGGAAACCAAGGATTCGGAAACCCGGGATTCGGAAACCAGGGTTTCGGTAATCCTTTCGGAGGCGGTGGCATCAAGGGAAGCAGCTCGTCAGCCAACGCCGCCACCAGTACGTTTAACCAGGGTGGAGGCTTCCCCGGTTTCCCAGGGGCTTCGGGCAGTCAGTCAAACGCCGCAGCCAACACACAGAGCTTCGGAGTGGGAGGAGGACACGGCCTGGGCGCCTCAGGGAACGCGGCCTCGGCCAACGCCGGCACCAGCACCTTCGGTAGTGGACTCGGAGGCGCGGGAGGCAGCTCCGCCAATGCAGCCGCTCAGACCCAGAGCTTCAACGCTGGTTTCGGAGGTGGCGGTCTAGGAGCTTCCGGAAACGCGGCTTCCGCCAACGCCGGAACCAGCACCATCGGAGGTGGTGACCACGGAGCCTCGGGCACCAACAGCCAGGCTAGCGCTCAGACCCAGGACTTTACTTTTGAGAAATAAAAACCGTGAATTTCTTTAATAGATTTAAAATATGATACGTTATAAATAATCGCTGTAATTTGTATTAAGTATTTATTTGGTTTGTTACAATTAAATATTATTCGAAAAAATACAGTTTTTAAGATATTACGTCACACCGTTTTCAGAACACATTCGGAATATAAACAGTGTGTGAAATTGTTTTTATAGCACATCATCAAAAAATAACAAATGACCGTCTTCACTCCCACGTGACCGTACAGACCTGCCGCGAGATGAAACCTGTTTTTGGTGTATTGTGAGCAGTTAGAGAGATTACCGAATAAATGTAACTTCAACAAAACTTGTGACCGAATTAAATTCTACTTGGCAAAAACTATTAGATATAATTGATTTCTAAGTAGCATTATATGAATATTTATAAACAAAAATACAATACACAATTCTACCAGAAATGGGTTTGATACAAATTTATGATAATTTTTAAATATTTAAAAATAAAAATGTTATATTTTGGTAGCAATTTTTTCATATTATACGCATCCTACAGTAGGGGCCCAAGAGGCCGAGGCAGGACTCTCCGTATATAGACGAGTAAAAATTGCAACAAAGAACTTCTTCTTCATGTGCTCAATGCTGAACGTTATGGTCCCCTGGTATGCTGAAACTTGGTGCACTATACTTCATCTTTCCTCCCGGTCCTGAGCCATGTTGATCGCATAGTTCAAAGAAAATGTTAACTCCTTTATTTAGTCTATCCATCTTGTAGGAGACCGTCCTTTTGCTCGCTTTCCTTCAATTATTCCTGTGATCACGAGTTTTTCGAGAATTCTATTATTTTTTCTGACAGCGTGTCGAAAATATGCGAGAATCTTTTTCCTTAACTCCTGAAAGATATAGACACGGGATACACAACATCCGCCTCCAGCACCACTTCTATAACGCATCCAGCGTGTTTCTTTCCCTCTTAGATACTAATAATAATGAGTTGAAATGCCGCAAACAAGAAATCGATAAAATAATATTAATTGACCATTATTTCAGAAATATTTGTATGCTCACATTGTAAAAAATAAACAAATAAATATTCGCTGAAATGTTAGCGCTCTTTGCCCGGATTAACGTCGTGACTTGGCAACATTTCGCGAGTTTGGCAGATGCAGTGTGTCATCCATTGATAATTATGGCATGAAGGTTTTCAATTGATTACGATTCTCGTCAGTCAGCATGACCAGAGCTTCCTCTTCTTTTTCATAGAGTGTAGCTGTCATGCTGATTGACAACAGTGCGATGAATTTTTCGCGGAATTCTAAATTAGAACTGTAAAAAAAAACTGTTAAAAATCACACGCATTGTACATAACAACATTGAAAGGATAGGATACACTCATATTCTAACGTACATTTTACAATTCTTTTATTGTACATGCCTAATAATATAACAATTCATTTTTGGATAATATATTTTGGATCGATTGTACATTTTCATAAAAATACCCCACACTAAACTTTTTAGTCATAAGACGAATTCTTCAATTATTTGGGCATCTTGCTAGATGGGAAGATAGCTCGGAGAAGCTTGTTGTGGTGAGACGCGTCGAATGATGGATAGGTAGAGGATGACCCTTCACCTCGGACTTACCGAGAGAAAAGGCGTCAGGCAATTCTCCGGTGATCTGCAAGATGTGAAAGAGTTCACGGATTTCAAGATCCTCAGTCATTACAGACCGACGTGGCTGACATTTTAAATTGTCGTGTGAATTTATGGATTTTGTGATAAGGTTTGTTTTCAGTATTTTTGTCGTCTATCTTAACATCTTTCCGTCTATGATGCACAGTTCTTTATTACTGAGGAGAAAGAGTTCCATGCTTTTTAGACTATCACTAAAATTCATGTTCACTGAATACAGTCTCCATTATTCATACACGTTTAAGCCACAAGATATGCAACGCATTTAAAAAAAATGATTCCTTCATCTTAGAAATTATTGAATATGTTAAAGAACACACAAATTACTGGATTTTACCTATAAAGGTACTGTTATTAAATAAATATCGGATATCTCATATTTTAAAGAAATATACAACCTGTCTTCGCCTAACTTAAGTGATCACTTTATATATATATATGTGTTTACCACCATATTTTCTACATATTCCTTTAAAATATAATAAAATAGCTTAATCTCTATGAGATATCTGATATTTATTTATTCTTTCATCCACTATTGTAAAATATACCAACGATCGGATGATAAAATAATGTATTCTGCCTTGGGTTCTGTCGATGCTTTGCAGCACACATGTAAATACGACGTGATTTAGTCAGATTTTCGGAAATAGTTACATTTTTAGAATTAGTTAGCCCTAGTGCAGATAGTGGTCCACAGTGTTTTATATACATTTTAATAAGTTCTGTCAATATTATTTAACTGATGCACTCATCATACTTCAGACGTGCTGGCTCTCTCGCACAGAATCATTAAACACGCGCTCACTTCAAATTAAGCTTAATTATTTTTGTGGAAATTTTTTCAGATTTCAGATCTGTGGTAATAATTTAAAAAAATCTATAGTCTATAACTGGCAGTACTTATAAATTAATCTGACAGTTGATTTTAGAATTTTTTTTTAAACTATTTTAGGGAATGTATATCTTATTGTTAAATGATTTATTTAAAACGTATGAAAAATATGATTTTGTAATATACGGTGATTTTTATGTTGCAATAAATTGTCAGTCTCGGCTTTGACATTTTTAAAAGAAAGCATATTTGATCAAAATTTATTAATGTAGCTGTTATATTTCATTCTTTAAAAAAATACAGATACATACATTGTTAGTATTTTGAAACTAAATTTGTGCTATTAAAATAGCATTAATTTTTTGGTCTCCTGAAACGAGGCTCGAACCCCCGATCACTAGACCAGTTAGCACGTCAACACTATTTCCTATGATGCTAAAATAATTAATGTGGGTGTTTAGAAATTTTGGATTGTTTTTTTTCCCTATAATAATACTGTGGACATGGTGGTAAGGAATATATTATTTTAAGTTATATTTTGATTAAATGTACTATTTATTTATACATATAGGGGTGAGTGTAGTATTTTTTATAAAAAATTAGGAAAACTGAGTTAACAAAATGTTTTGTAAAATCGCTTTTTCTGTGAAACCCGCATTAATTATAATCACAATATTTAAAATATACAGATAGAAGTTCTGCTCATCTTTTACTTGTTTGATCTTCGTACTGACCATTTTCCATTCCCCTAGAATTAGACGAACATGCCGAGAGTAACTGTATTTGATAAAACTGACCTGATTTGACCTGACCTCATCTCAAGGTCAGGATCAATAAAAATGCTGAATATGTAATATTTTTAATTTTAAGCAAACATGAAGGATTTCTAGTCGGTGCCTAATGTGTGAGAACTAAGATTGACCTTTATCATTATATCTAAATCAGGTATCACAAATAAAGACATCTTTTTATTTGCCGAATGGCATGGATTGTCGTGATTAGATCAAACTCAAGAACCAGGTTGCACTTCGATGACATCCAACCAAATCTGTCATAGTCTCGTAGCGCGAGTGTTTTATATAACGTTTGTGAGCAATATTGGAACTCACAAATGTCGGTAGTACATGTACATATTATAAATAAATATAAAGATTCATAAACATAAATAAAAATACATTTATAAGAGGTATTTTATTATAAATAATTATTTTAAACAGTTCACAGATTTATTATATACAAGCTTAACCAAATACATAACGAATATTTAAAAAATAAAAATCAAATGGCGGAGTGATATTAAACTTTAGGAACAATCTTTTCTTGCGATTTTTTTTTGCAGATACACTCCTCCTTCTCGGCAGCTTCAACTGTTAGATTCTTCTCCGGTTCTTCATCTTTGTTTTCTAGCTTTTCTTGATGAGGAGCAGATTCTGCAGCGTTCACTGGCTTCTCGGCCGCGGGGGCCTCCCCCAGGGGGCCGGCCGGCACGGGCGCGGGCATGAAGGGGCCGCCGGCTGGGTGAGGCAGGGGTTGCGGGATGGGGACGAGCGCACCGGGACCTACCAGCACAGTTGGTATTTTGTCCTCTTCATGGAACTTCGCGGTGGTGTATTGGAACATGGCTTCAGGGGGGGCGAAGTAAGGAGAGGCATCCGGGACGAACTCCGGCAGGAATCCCCTGCTGTGACCATAGCCGTGGTGTTGCCTGAATCCACCTACTCTCCTGTAGTCTTCGTATCCGTTTCCATATCCGTTTCCGTAGCCATTTCCGTGGCCATGTCCGTAGCTAGGAGCGTAGTGACCGTAGCCGGGGAATCCTCCGCCAAAACCTCCGTAGCCCCCACCGTAGCCTCCGTAACCTCCCCCGAACCCGCCATATCCTCCGTGACCTCCTCCGAATTCTTCGTTTCCTCCTCCGTATCCTCCTCCATATCCTCCTCCGTATCCTCCTCCGTATCCTCCTCCGTACCCTTCGTGTCCTCCTCCATACCCCCCTCTAAAGCCACCATACTGGCGTCCTTCCCTGCCGCCTTCTATTCCCACCGGAGGGACTTCATTAATTAACGCGAAAGTCTCTAGGGGTTGGCTGTCTCCTGTGAACAAAAATTAAAGTTATCAAATTAATAATTATTCTTATACTAATAAAAAAATAATGCTTAAGCATGTTAAAAATTAAATAACTGAATACATAAATGTACTGTATCTTGGCTAATTCAACTTTCAAGGGATTTTTGAATAGCACTAGTAAAATATATTAAAATATCTTATTGATAAATTGAGAGAAATGTTTTCTTCATTATTTTATTAGAAGAACCACTATTTTTAAATTTAAAAATCTGTCGGATTAGGATGAAATTCTGTGCTAACTTATTGCCGCTTCCGTAACGACGGTAAACTTTAATTTTATTAGCAGAAATCGAACACCAAATAATATACACACCACCAAGCTTACCCAGTGACTTCCCCGTTGATAGTTGAATCAAACATACAACCAAGAACGGTACGGATATCTCCCGAACCAACATACTGTATTGCTGCTTGGACTAACTCAAGGAAAGAACTGATTTCGGAAGCAGACATATCATTTATATACCTCAAGAAGTTGAGCCAGCCTCGGGTACTTCAGATACATCTCTGTATGCAAAAAACAAACCATATAGCAAACTTAACAGTTATCGTAAAGTCCCATACGACTTTCGGGTAACGGTTCCGATGATCCGGTCTCGAGTCAGGTGGGATCTACCGTTACGGGTTGATCGTGTGATCCTTTTCCGAAGAACAGCTCAGAGAAACGTCAGATAAGCCACGCCAGGAGGGGTCAAGCAGTGAACTAACCATCGCAGGGATCCGACACCAAACTGTTTGATATTTACAACAAATATTATTAAGTTTAGTTGGTGTAACCACCATGAATATTAGGAATCAAATAATACACGAATATCGTATGAAACTAATCTAGAATGCTCGACAATGTACATACGTCTATTGCGAGAATTCAGTCAGAAGTACACATCGAATATATCTCTAATGTCCTGTGCCCACGAATGAGATTTCTCTCGGAGATTCTACGACAACACATAGATCAGTGAAAAGTGATTTATGAATCATCACCCCATATACTTTGCGTGCAGATTATAATGACGCATCTAATACACACATACCTTTACAGATTCTCAGAGATCAAAGTCTCATTGAGAGAGAGAACACATGTAGCAACATCAATATTGACTCCACAATCCAATTTCCTGAAGAGTTTATTTTATTATTATTATTATTATATTTTTTTTGTTTCTATAAAAATAAGGTAGATGGCTCTGTCAAATGATGGATCGATTAAATGTATTAATATCAAAAAGGTAACATATAGGGTCGAAAATTGTCGCTAAAAATAATGTCGCTGTAGCTTAGTTGGATAAAGCACCTCCCCCGGTTAGGGAAGAGATCCAGGTTCGAATCCCGGCGGCGCAACAACAATATTTTTCGATAAAATTGATTTTATATGTATATCTTTATAATTAATATATTTAATTTATTTTACACTCATACGAGCCATTATATTATTCCTTTAAGTATCAATGTACTTAGGCATATACTTGGGTATGTAAATATGAAAACGGAATTTTTGTATAAAAAATACACGTTTATTATATGAAAACGAAACAAAATATTTTATTCGATTTATTGCTCATCGCTAGCTATACATTTTCTCATCTCCTTGACAATTTGTGGATTCCACGCCAAAAAACTGATGCTCTTTTGAGGCAAACCAATCATCGAGCAAAGCGCTGCTCAGAAAGTGCGTATCCCATCGACGCAAATAAGTAGTCTTGTGAGTAAGCGAAAATATTTTGATGCGGCTTACTCACCATACGAAAGTGATGGTGCATTATCATGAAGCAAAATCACTTTGTGTTACCTTTTTTGATATTATGGTCGTTTTTCACGCAAAGTTTGATTTAAATCGATCATTTGTTGTCGGTAGCATTCAGTATTAACGATTTCGCCAGGTTTTAGCAGCTCATAATAGATCACACCCTTCTGATCCGACCAAACACGGAGCATTGTCTTCCATCCATAGCGATTTTTAAACCACTCAAAGCACTGTGATTTACCTAAAGCATACCCACCGTAAGCTTCTACAAGCATTCGATTCGATTCTGCAGCAGTTTTCTTCAAATGGTAACAGAAAATCAGTGCTGTCTGCAAATCGTAGTTTCCAGGCACAAAATTTGACATGTTCAACGCTATTAAAAAACTATGTTGTTGTATGAAACTTGTATTGTTATGAGTTGAAAATCTTTGTCAGAAATCAAGACAAGAAAATGGCGCCAATGACGCGGTTTAACGACTAACAGCTAGAGCCATGTCTAAACAAATTCCGGTTTCATATTTACATACCTGGAATATAGTCTAAATGCAATTACGTTTATGTAACACATTGCTGATAAGAAAAAATAAAGAAATTATTTAAATTATACTGAAATCAATTAATGTCTCAATAGAGCATCATAAACAATATATGTACTTATATTTAAGCATTGGACAAAATAAAATATTGAAAAGACTGAATTCGTTTCTCATTTTCCGTATTGTTATATGTTTCGCACCGTTTGTTTCTAGTCTTGGATCTCCATGGCAGATATGTTCTTGAGGACATTGTCACTCCGTCTTATCTTACACCTTCCCAAACTCCCGCGTCCTCATAGTATAGGATTCAGCAGTGATTTGGGTGTTTTCAGCGTGTGAAACATATGTAAGTAGCGGTAAAGGATAGATAAATAGTTAAACTTGTATATTGCATTTTGTAATTTTTAGAGGCTCAATAGCAAAAATTTCACCCTAACACCCGGTTGTGTGATCAGTTGTAAATTTTGACCATAGTAAATTTATACGTACAAGGATATATTTTTAGTCTCGTAACTTGTATTTTTTTTCACCGTGTTTTTTTGCACGATAGCCAGAGAGACTAGCAGACGCATACCGACTTTTACCACCAAAGTTGTGCAATTCGAGGGCTGAGTTTCACCTTTAGAATATTGCTGCCACTATTTTGATTTTTATGTTTTTAAGCAGATTCGTATTTTCATTTCTACTGGGCGCATTTTGATTGTAATTTGAATCGGGTTATCATTTGTAAAATTCTTATTTCATTTTTAAATCATTAATAAATTATTTATAATGATAAAAAGTATTATTAAATGAGAATATTTAGTACCCCTGGTGACGGGAGATGTCATGTCATGAGATAACACATCATCTACTGCATCCAACGCCGGACCATTTCGTACACAAAAACAAGAGTTCCGCTAGAGGGCTATCCGCCTACCGTCGACAAAAAATAAATCTATTAATCACATAAGCTACGTAATATGATTGGTAAACGAATAATATAAACATGTTATAATATAATAGATTAAATGTATTAATATCAAAAAGGTGACATATAGAGTCGAAAATTGTCGCTAAAAATAATGTCGCTGTAGCTTAGTTGGATAAAGCACCTTCCCCGGTTAGGAAAAAGATCCAGGTTCGAATCCCGGTGGTGCAACAACTGTTTTTATTTGTATATCTTTATAATTAATATATTTAATTCATATTTAAAATATAAACATCGTTTAAACAAATTTTATGAAATGGCTCGAATTAAAATTAATTAATTAATTAACAACCTTTGATAAACAACTACAATTAATGACGGTTAAACAAAAAAAATTCCAAAATGTTCTAGTATTGAAATAAGCAATTAAAAATCGATTATTGCCATCGTATATGAATAAAAATATAATTTTGAGGTCCACGTGAAATTGGTGGGATTTTTGACTACCACAAACAAATCTGGCTGGAACACAAATTAGTTTATACTATAAAGGTTTCAAATTGTTCAATGAACTGCCAGTAAATGTGAAGGAAGCAACTAGTTTTGATAATTTTCGTAGGTTAAGCGCAGATTATAGGTATAATATTTAAGTTTGATAACTGATTATTTTTCATGTGTTTTATTTTATTTTATTTTTATAATCTCTTTACCTAATGCTAATTGATATTCTATGCATTAAGAGAACACATTCTTATTCAGAATATAGGTATGTGATATCTTAAATATGAATTAATTACATCAATTAGAAAGATATACATATAAAATCAATTTTATCGAAAAATATTGTTGTTGAGCCATCGGGATGCGAACATGGATCTCTTTCCAAACCGGGAAAGGTGCATTATCCAACTATGCTGCAGCAACGATATCTACAGCGACAAATTTTCGAACATGTATGTTATACCGAACCTATACCTATAGGTTCGAAAGTTTGTCGCTGTAGCATAGTTGGATAATGCACTTTCCACGGTTTTAAAAGAGGTTCGAATCCTGATGGCGCAACAACAATATTTTTCGATAAAATAGATTTTATATGTATATCTTTCTAATTAATATATTTAATTCATATTTAAAATATTCGAAGTAATTTAATACTTTTTTATGTTTTTAGTATTGCATACTACTGTAGATATAAGAATATTGTATAATTTTTATAAGTAAATAAAAAATATACATACTTGCATACAAAATAGTTAATAAATCAGGGTTGGTACTGAGAATTCTGAATTATTACTCAATATTCAGACAATTTTTATTTTCAATCACCATCTTATCATCGTCGATGAACCAACAGTGCGATGCAGACCCTGGCCTCATCCATTAAGCTTCGTCTAATTCTGTCCTACGGTGTATTTTTTTGACTTGGGTAACATCATTCAGTGATGTCCCTGGGTAAAGTGCCGCCCATATGAGAATTCAGAAAGCTACCCTTATTATTTTTTAAAATCTGATATCGATCCTCTATAATTTGTTTATAATAAAAATTCAATACAAAATATAAGTAAAAATGTAGTTAAATTAGAAAAAAATAATAAACTCACCCACAACCAATTTTGGTGGCCAGTGTTTTACATTATCCACCAATTTATGTAACACTTTCACGGCACGTATTATTTAACACCAAATCTGATGGATTATATTATAATTCAATATTATATAATATTTAATTATAATATACTTAGAATATTTTTTTAAATACAGATGCATACGTTGACTAATGGTATATGATAGAGGGATGAGGTCGCGATCTCTTATCTCAAGTGCCATAACCGGGTGATGAAGATGGTATCCCAATGAGCGGGTAGCTATTGATGATGGGCGACGTTATTGGTTGTATATGATGTAATAAAAATGTAAAAGATGTATAGTTTTTTTTTTTTTTTGTACAAGATGCACACGAAACACCACCCTATAAAATTATATATTTATTCCCTTTTTGCATCATAATCACTAACGTGAAAACGTGTAAACACAACTAACACCCTGTGGCTGCATCTGATTGGTAGTTTTGTAAGCTATCTCATATCTCGTGTACTTTTGCATTTAAAAATATATTTATTTGATTCTTAGCACAGTGTGTTATATTATAATCAGACAAACATTTCAGAAAAGTAAGAAATATATTTGGGTACCCTGCCTGCCACACTAGGAGCATACTGTATTATAGCAGACAGTGTTCTTCCTGTATAGTAGTAAACAAAGTGCAATGATCAATGTACAAAAAAATATATATAAAGAGTTAAACAAGATGTCATTGGATTAGATACATACTTTATAAAACTTAACGTAAATGCATTTTTCAACTCGTATATGGTATATGTAAAGATGCAATTAAATAATATATAATTACAATGTAAAACTTAAAGTAAGTCCAATGTTCAGCGTATAAAAAAAATTTATATATATATATATATATAAAAAGTAGAACAAGATACAATTACATGGCATATAAAAAAAGATATATAAAGAATAAGACAAAATGCAATTATGTAATTCAATATACTATTTTAGCAGTTTTATTCTCAGGTGGTACTATGTAAATAATATGTACTTCTAATATGTGGTCTGGTGTATTATTCCTTACAAATAAATGTTCGCAAAAAGGCATGAGCTTGTGTAATCATTTGGTTGCATAAATTACACATCAACATGTATAATAATGGACCCTCTATATACACCATTCATCCGTTCCCGAGGGAAAAATGAATATCAAAAAGGACGAATTTTTCCCATAGACTTGGTTTAATCCGTTCCCAGTCCCGAATTTTGTCTACCTATTCTATGATAAAAAAAAAAACTATTAGTTTTTATTTTATAGAGGTTAAGCTATAGTTTGAAAGGGGAGTCACCTTCCATTATGATATCAGGTAATGTCAATTCTGGTGATTGATGTCCTGATAGTTCACCAGCGTTTGCAGTTAAAGAACTTATCCAATGTTGTTTTTTGTGTTGTATTTTTTTATAATTTTTCGAAAGTGTCCTAAGTAATATCGAATTTTCGGGCGAATATCAAACAAAAATATCTACAAAAAAACAGAACGAATATCAACATGGATGAATATTGAGGGTCCACTGTATATAGACATATATCTTATACCACATCTACATACTCTTCAAAAATAAAAAAACTCTCCGGATTAGATAAAGGTAATCACCGATGGCACAAATCCTGAGCTTGTCGAGACATTCCAACAACCAAATATCTCAGCTATATTGAAGTCGAGAGGGCTTAGATGACCAGAACGTCAGATCAGCGACAACAAAAAATATATTTCGTATATTCAAGAATTTTCTATATTAGGGCAATTTTGTGGGACGCGGAAAATAAATGTAATGGTCGCGGTCTTTCTTATAATGCTAGTATTTTCTTAATTATAGCAAATAACATTCAGTTTATTAGTTTTACATTAGTGTAAAGATTTTATCTAAGGAATAGTATTAATAAAAGTCAAATTTATTGAATAACTTCTGATATAAATGAATAATAAAAACCCATATTTTCGTAAAAAAAAAAACGGAAATATTAATTATTTTTGAAAGATAAGCCTTAAGCAATTACATTAAACTTCATTTGGTCCATTCAGAAAATCATATTTCTTATAAAATATAATAAATTCATTGAAATAATACAATCGTTCGGGCGAAAATAATGAATCAATCAAATGACAATTAATTCTATTCATTAGTATTAAGAAGCATAATTACGGTAGTTAAAAGCAATTAATATAGATCTTTTTATGGTTATACGTACCTCTCTTTTGGAATATTCAGTGAGTATTCAGGAGTGATAAACATTTTTCTTTATTGTTACATGAAGCAACACAATGTCAATCATGAAAAACAGGGGCGGGGAGTGGAGGGGCTGAATAGGTCGACACCAAGCTCTTTTTATTGTAGATTAAGTATCGCTTGATGATGATACTGCACCTTTCAATAATACAAAGTTTATTTCAGTTAAATATTATTACAATTTATTTTTATTATGAAAATTTTGTGATTGTATTATTTAATTAAACTATACAATATTTGTTATTAATAACATGAAATATAATTAAGAAAAAGCACGTGATTTTATTATAGGTAATAAATTAAATGTATTATATTCAAATACTAATTAAATGTATTAATTAGAAATATATACTTATATAATCAATTT
>CM062848.1:34639940-34661661 GCA_031772225.1 Eubasilissa splendida | reverse complement strand
TTTCGAAAAATATATTGTTGTTGCTACCGGGATTCGAACCTGGATCTCTTTCCAAAACCGGGGAAAGTGCATTATCCAACTATGCTACAGCAAACAGTACCTTTGTCGACAAATTTTTGAACCCATATGTTACATTTTTCAAATTAATACATCTTTTGTTTTTACGGATTCTCAAATACCTTTGAGTAAACCGATAGCAGACGCCAGAATTAACAATCCCCGGATTGGAAAGAGATGCAGGTTCGAACCCCGGTAGCAACAACAATATATTTTTCGATAAAATTGATTATATATGTATATCTTTCAAATTAATATATTTAATTCATATTTAATAATAAATATGTTTAAAGAACAACAAAATGTATATTTTGTCGTTTGTTTGTTATTCAATCTTGGCTGTATGGCGACTATATAAAAAGTGTTATTTTGTTGTTATTAGTATTTAAAAAAATATCACAGATCTATGATCTGAATAATTACAATTTCACAATAAGAATGTGTTCTCCATAAAAGTATTTTATTCAAATAAAAAAAACTATTTTAGATAGGTATCTATCATATATATATCTATTATATTATAGGTATCTATTTAATATATAGATATATAAACTTCAATGTCACAATTAGAAATCACTCAAAAAATGATAATAAAAATTATTCTAAAAAAAAAAAAAAGACTATCCAAGTATACAACTTTTCACAGATTTTAAAGTACCAAAAATAGTAGACATATACAAAAAAAAAATCAATAATTCAAATTTTCAAAATTAAAAATCAATTAAATTTTAGAAGCGAATTCCGATCTACAAGATATAGAGATCAAATTGATATCCCAAAACTAAAATATACCGCAACTCAAAATCAATATATTTATCAAGGTATCAAATTTTTTAACAATCTCCCCATCACAATTAGAAAAATTACGGACTATCATAAATTTGTAACTGAAGTTAAAAAAATATGTACACAGACTAACTGAAACATAAATAAACTTAGTTGCAAGGATTGTGCTGCATTTTATATTGGTAAAACGGGTAGAAATTTTAATATAAGAGTAAGGGAGCATTTGAGATGTTTGAACAATAGTGGGTTTTCAGAATTTACTAATCATTTGATAAAAAATGGTCATGATTTTGATAAAAAAATGGGATTGTCAATTTTGCATATAAACGGTGTTGGTCACAAATTAAATAATTTGGAATCATTGGAGATAAGTAAAGCGTGTAAAACTAATCAAAAAATTATAAACAACCAACTAAATTTAACTACGAGTCCCATTCTAAAATTTTTTTCCTAAAAATTATTCGAGTAAATTTGTATTAAGTAATGATTTGAGTTAGGTACTAAAAAAAAAAAAATTTTTTTAAAAATAGATTTTTTAAAAATAGATTCTGTCAAAGAAACAATATATGTTTTAGTTAGTTATGACATTCTAAAGAAGAAAATGGTATTTTTCGAAACCGGTAGATGTATTTAAACTCATTTTAGTGGTTAATAAAACAAAGATAATAAATAAAAATATGAATCTTAACCACAAAGATAACATTGCTGATTTTAAAAGTATAAATTAACTCGAATATACTCCTTCTCTATACACGAGTATTACTTTCATAGAGAAGAAACAAATGTTAAAATATATATATATATCCACTGATTATTGAAATTGTATTATATTTTTAATATTAATAAAATATATATATATATATATATACTATCTACACTTGTCTATCAGCTTTTTCAGTCTGACTGTGCTCTATGGTCATGCTCTATATGCACGAACTTCTTTGTCATTTATTTCTTAAGTAATATTAACTGTTCCGGAAGATGTCTCCGAAAAATTGTCTGTCACTGTGATTAATTGCTCGATGCAACGCTTGATGTGTATGTATATATCTTCCCCTTCGTCCTTCGTCCTTCGACATGGCCCACCACAGCGTGCGCCTATACGCCTCAGGCTTGATTGATAGTCTACCGTCAATGCAGACATTTGTGCGTTTTGCTGTCATTGGTGTGTGCCTCAAATACCACCTGTCAAAGGTGTTGAGCGTTCTTTCCCTTGTCGATGAAATCTACTATTTCACGTCACATAGAAGTATCGGACGCATCAGAGACCGCACAAACCTGACCTTAGTTGTGAGGTATAGAATCAAAATCAGACATGTCCAATTTTTATGGTTTTTGAGTTTGGTATGTTCAAATTAATATCTATAAAAATTAGACAATTATCACCGAACTTTGTATAAAATTCAATTAAATCTCGCTTGCTATTTCAATCACAGACATGTCCGCTAGATAATTAATTCAAAATCAAACAAATATGTTTTCAACGAATAAGGTTTTCAACAAAAATACAGTATTTGGTTATGTCACATGTGGTTATCGGTCATATGTTCCAAAATTGACAGTTGTGGTACAATGGTCTATTGCATTTTATTTGATAACAGGTAAAATGGACATGTCTGCTTTTAATTCTGGACCTCACAGTTGTTTTGTCTATATTTTCATATCTCATTAAGTCTGTATACGATGCATTTTTCGCCATATCCACGCGTCATTTGATTTTTTATTTGCGACCGTCAACAAAGATATATGACGCAAGTGTTTTGATGGCACCAGAAATAGATGATATCCGCGGAAGACTTGGCATTACCAGGTAAACCAGATACTGGAAGACTCAATAATTAACCAGCTTGTATGAGAAAATGTATGAATATTGTAAGGACAAAAGAGATAGTAGCACTGATGATGTGTTGATTCGGAAGCGAAAGGAAACATAAATCCTTAAAACAAATAAAAACTCTGAAATTACAATATTTAGGATATTTCACGTATTTACGCGCTTTTGTACTTCGATAGGTAGGCCCTGCTATAAAATTTTGAATATGTGTAATCTTTTTGTGTGGATTTAAAAACAGAAAACAAAAGCGAAGTTGCTACTGCAAAGAGACAGTTTTTCGGTTCGGACGATATAAAAACATTTTGTATTATATATTTTCGGATTATCGATAGTGAGAAAGTTTTCAGAGGCTGGCCAGCAGAGTTAAGGACCGCCAGACTACAAGGAGAGCGACCATCGGCAGTTCACAAAGGTTGGTGTATTTTGGATTTGCATAGATTGAATTACTGTATTCAACATTACCTATAGAAAACCCAGGACTAGCTATCGAAGTATTTATGGCTACATCGTGAAATATATCATACAGAAAATATCAGATATATTTAAGACAACATTTCTAGCAGATGAGACTTGGAAGACGGAGGAAATCCCTGTTGAAGAATCTACGAATCACAGTCCGACGAGTGTTCTATTCAGAGCTGCTATGGCTATATATAATGGCTAGAACTGTAGCCATTTCTCATCCCGATGCAGCGGTAAAGTTATATCATTCGCATATTTGAGATGAGAAATATGTCTCAAATTTTCAAGAATTAGATTTGCAACTTTTTTTTTTTGAGAGATTGAACAAAAATTTCAAATAAAATGCAAATCTTTTTCCCAACAGCACGTCACTGAGAGATCTGTTCGAGTAAATCCCTCCAGCAACAGCTTTTATCGACCTAATTAGTACATAGTTAAAGTAATTATTTCGTTAATTAAACTTGACGTACTGACGCTCGGGGCGTGCACACAATTAGTTAATCAATTCATATCTTGATATAAAATAAATATATAAGTGAGGTTAAAGGTCTTTAAAAATAGTATTTGAACATATTCCAAGCATTCAGACAATAGCAAACATGCATTTGATAATACTAACCGTACTAATTATCGTAGTCCATGTTAGCGCCTTTCCTGTGAGCGGTAAGTTTAATATTGAAACAAAATGTAAAATCCTACATGTCATATATAATATTTTCCTGTCAAACGTAAAATGTCTTTTTTTTCATAAAAAAAAAAAAAGGAATATAATAAATCATATAAATAATTGAGAATTTAATAATCATACAAAATACTTTGTTTAAGCCACTATTTATTGATTATTCTATATGTTTCGATACATATGGTATCTTCTTCAGGAAACAATGTATACTGAAATTAAAAAATACAAGCATAGATAAAAATAAAACTATAAAATGGAGAATAAGTAAGAACTAATATGAAAAAAATTTTAAAAGGTGACTATTTGCAAAGAGGATTTGGTTATTTATAATATTAAGATTGTTATCAACACTTTCTCTAAAATTTCAAATTTATTAATATAAAAGGAATGATGGTTTGTTTTCATAAGCTGATTAGAAAATTCTGAATAGTTATTATTATTTAGTTATCTCAAATTCTCCTTAATTCTGATATCAAAATATAATATCAACATGTAGAATAATTAATAAATAGTGGTTTAAACAAAGTATTTTGTCTAATTATTTATGTAAAATTAAGCCACAAAATAATTTTGAAAATATTGAAGAATTGAGAATTTGTTACTAAAAATCAAAAAAATATCAAAATTGATTTGCAACTATCTCTTAAAATTTAATAAAAATTACTACAAAGCCTACAATACTCATTACCTTGTCAGGGAATGAGGTAGGTTGTCTTTACATTTTTGTAAAAATATATTTTTTTTAAACGCGTTGAGGTAAAATAACAGTTTTGAAAATAAAACACTTGTTTTTGTTTATTCAATTCGTTTAATTGTTTTATTATATAAAACGCGTTTCGCCATATAATGGAATTATCAATCTTGATTGATTGAAGATTGATAAAGCCCTTACAAGGCGAGATGCGCTTCAAGTAAATTAAACAAGTAGAATAAAAAAACAAGTGTTTTATATCCATATATGTGATTATTGAGTTTTAAAATTTTATCATAAAAACAGTAAAAGACGTAAAATAAATTTTAAATACCCATATTTCATAACCGTACTAAATCAATTTGAGCTAATCACATCCATACACCTTTTTATAAATTATTAAAGTTTGTGTCAGATTGATGTCACGTTTTCAAAATTATCTATGTTTGTCTTCCTAGCCTAACGCCTTATCAACATCCTAAATAATCTACAAACATTCTCAAGTGAATTTACTATACGTCTAATCGACAATCTACTTTTATTCATCTTTGCCAATACCTCTTTCACTTCCATTCATAAGTATTGGCAGTAGGACTCAGTTATGCATTTAATTTAGTATGCATCAATTGTGATACTAATTGTGATTCCGGTGTTATTTACGAAGGTTCAAAAACGTATACATACATGGCATATGATTGAAGGAAATTAAAGAAAATAGTTAAAATTATAAAATTAACACATAGGAAAAATGCGAAGAAATTATTCTAAATAAAAATTATTCTGATAATTTAATATATAATTTAAATGTAGGGAAAATAGTAAAAATTTCGAAAATTAATGTATATTATTTTCTAGATGCAGGACGCCAATCAGACAATGTGGTGGTAATAGGAAAGAGAAAAATAGATTTGGGGAAGAAAAATGCAAAAAATTGTGTCATCAGATATCCAAAATTTTTCGATATAAGAAAATATTTTGCTGACCGTCAAATGTCACCACTAAAACCAAAGAAACAATCTAAGATTAAAGGACACGCTGTGAAATCACTTGAAGCTGTTAGCTCTGTAACAGAATCAGCCGCCGTGTCCAAGGTGGAGAGCTCTAGTGTCGATTTGTCACAATATGCAAAAGAACATGTTGCGCAATCTCTAAAAGCTGTTAGCTCTGTAACAAAATCCTCCTCCGTGTCCAAGGTGGAAAGCTCTAGTGTCGACGTGTCACAATCTGCTGAGGAACATGTTGCGCAATCTCTAAAAGCTGCTAGCTCTGTAACAAAATCAGCCGCCATATCCAAGGTGGAGAGCTCTAGTGTCGATGTGTCACAATCTGCTGAAGAACATGTTGCGCAATCTCTTGAAGCTGTTAGCTCTGTAACAGAATCAGCCGCCGTGTCCAAGGTGGAGAGCTCTAGTGTCGATGTGTCACAATCTGCTGAAGAACATGTTGCGCAATCTCTAAAAGCTGCTAGCTCTGTAACAGAATCAGCCGCCGTGTCCAAGGTGGAGAGTTCTAGTGTCGATGTGTCACAATCTGCTGAAGAACATGTTGCGCAATCTCTTGAAGCTGTTAGCTCTGTAACAGAATCAGCCGCCGTGTCCAAGGTGGAGAGTTCTAGTGTCGATGTGTCACAATCTGCTGAAGAACATGTTGCGCAATCTCTTGAAGCTGTTAGCTCTGTAACAGAATCAGCCGCCGTGTCCAAGGTGGAGAGCTCTAGTGTCGATGTGTCACAATCTGCTGAAGAACATGTTGCGCAATCTCTAAAAGCTGCTAGCTCTGTAACAAAATCAGCCGCCATGTCCAAGGTGGAGAGTTCTAGTGTCGATGTGTCACAATCTGCTGAAGAACATGTTGCGCAATCTCTAAAAGCTGCTAGCTCTGTAACAGAATCAGCCGCCGTGTCCAAGGTGGAGAGCTCTAGTGTCGATGTGTCACAATCTGCTGAAGAACATGTTGCGCAAACTCTAAAAGCTGCTAGCTCTGTAACAAAATCAGCCGCAATGTCCAAGGTGGAGAGTTCTAGTGTCGATGTGTCACAATCTGCTGAAGAACATGTTGCGCAATCTCTAAAAGCTGCTAGCTCTGTAACAAAATCAGCCGCCGTGTCCAAGGTGGAGAGCTCTAGTGTCGATGTATCACAATCTGCTGAGAAACATGTTGCACAATCTCTGCAATCTGCAACTGGCGTAAAGGCTATATCAGCCGTATCCAAGGTAGACAGTTCAAGTGTCGATTTGTCACAATCTGCTGAAGAACATGTTGCGCAATCTCTAAAAGCTGCTAGCTCTGTAACAGAATCAGCCGCCGTGTCCAAGGTGGAAAGCTCTAGTGTCGATGTGTCACAATCTGCTGAAGAACATGTTGCGCAATCTCTTGAAGCTGTTAGCTCTGTAACAGAATCAGCCGCCGTGTCCAAGGTGGAGAGCTCTAGTGTCGATGTGTCACAATCTGCTGAAGAACATGTTGCGCAATCTCTAAAAGCTGCTAGCTCTGTAACAGAATCAGCCGCCGTGTCCAAGGTGGAGAGCTCTAGTGTCGATGTGTCACAATCTGCTGAGACATGTGCGCAATCTCTAAGCTGACTCGTAACGATCAGCCGTTCCAAGTGAGAGCTCTAGTGTCGATGTTCACAATCTGCTGAAGAACATGTTGCGCAATCTCTAAAAGCTGCTAGCTCTGTAACAGAATCAGCCGCCGTGTCCAAGGTGGAGAGCTCTAGTGTCGATGTATCACAATCTGCTGAGGAACATGTTGCGCAATCTCTAAAAGCTGCTAGCTCTGTAACAGAATCAGCCGCCGTGTCCAAGGTGGAAAGCTCTAGTGTCGATGTGTCACAATCTGCTGAAGACCATGCTGCGCAATCTCTAAAAGCTGCTAGCTCTGTAACAGAATCAGCCGCCATGTCCAAAGTGGAGAGCTCTAGTGTCGATGTATCACAATCTGCTGAGGAACATGTTGCGCAATCTCTGCAATCTGCAACTGGCGTAAAGGCTGTATCAGCCGTATCCAAGGTGGAGAGCTCTAGTGTCGATGTGTCACAATCTGCTGAAGAACATGTTGCGCAATCTCTTGAAGCTGTTAGCTCTGTAACAGAATCAGCCTCCATGTCCAAGGTGGAGAGCTCTAGTGTCGATGTATCACAATCTGCTGAGGAACATGTTGCACAATCTCTGCAATCTGCAACTGCGTAAAGGTGTATCAGCAGTATCCAAGGTAGACAGTTCAAGTGTCGATTTGTCACAATCTGCTGAAGAACATGTTGCGCAATCTCTAAAAGCTGCTAGCTCTGTAACAGAATCAGCCGCCGTGTCCAAGGTGGAGAGCTCTAGTGTCGATGTATCACAATCTGCTGAGGAACATGTTGCACAATCTCTGCAATCTGCAACTGGCGTAAAGGCTATATCAGCCGTATCCAAGGTAGACAGTTCAAGTGTCGATTTGTCACAATCTGCTGAAGAACATGTTGCGCAATCTCTAAAAGCTGCTAGCTCTGTAACAGAATCAGCCGCCGTGTCCAAGGTGGAGAGCTCTAGTGTCGATGTATCACAATCTGCTGAGGAACATGTTGCGCAATCTCTGCAATCTGCAACTGGCATAAAGGCTGTATCAGCTGTATCCAAGAAAGACAGTTCAAGTGTCGATTTGTCACAATCTGCTGAAAAACATGTTACGCAATCTCTAAAAGCTGTTAGCTCTGTAACAGAATCAGCCGCCGTATCCAAGATGGAAAGCTCTAGTGTCGATGTGTCACAATCTGCTGAAGAACATGTTGCGCAATCTCTGCAATCTGCAACTGGCGTAAAGGCTGTATCAGCCGTATCCAAGGTGGAGAGCTCTAGTGTCGATGTGTCACAATCTGCTGAAGAACATGTTGCGCAATCTCTAAAAGCTGCTAGCTCTGTAACAGAATCAGCCGCCGTGTCCAAGGTGGAAAGCTTTAGTGTCGATGTGTCACAATCTGCTGAAGAACATGTTGCGAATTCTCTGGAAGCTGTTATCTCTGTAACAGAATCAGCCATAGTGTCCAAGGTGGAGAGCTCTAGTGTCGATGCAACACAATCTGCTGAAGAACATGTTGCGCAATCTCTAAAAGCTGCTACTGGCGTAAAGGCTGTATCAGCATTATCCAAGGTGGATAGCTAGAGTGTCGATGTGTCACAATCTGCTGAAGAACATGTTGCGCAATCTCTAAAAGCTGCTAGCTCTGTAACAAAATCAGCCGCCATGTCCAAGGTGGAGAGCTCTAGTGTCGATGTGTCACAATCTGCTGAAGAACATGTTGCGCAATCTCTGCAATCTGCAACTGGCGTAAAGGCTGTATCAGCCGTATCCAAGGTTGACAGTTCAAGTGTCGATTTGTCACAATCTGCTGAAGAACATGTTGCGCAATCTCTAAAAGCTGCTAGCTCTGTAACAGAATCAGCCGCCGTGTCCAAGGTGGAAAGCTCTAGTGTCGATGTGTCACAATCTGCTGAAGAACCTGTTGCGCAATCTCTGCAATCTGCTACTTGCGTAAATGCTGTATCAGCTGTATCCAAGGTTGACAGTTCTAGTGTCGATTTGTCACAATCTGCTGAAGAACATGTTGCGCAATCTCTAAAAGCTGCTAGCTCTGTAACAGAATCAGCCGCCATGTCCAAGGTGGAGAGCTCTAGTGTCGATGTATCACAATCTGCTGAGGAACATGTTGCGCAATCTCTGCAATCTGCAACTGGCGTAAAGGCTGTATCAGCCGTGTCCAAGGTGGAGAGCTCTAGTGTCGATGTGTCACAATCTGCTGAAGAACATGTTGCGCAATCTCTAAAAGCTGCTAGCTCTGTAACAGAATCAGCCGCCGTGTCCAAGGTGGAGAGCTCTAGTGTCGATGTGTCACAATCTGCTGAAGAACATGTTGCGCAATCTCTTGAAGCTGTTAGCTCTGTAACAGAATCAGCCGCCGTGTCCAAGGTGGAGAGCTCTAGTGTCGATGTGTCACAATCTGCTGAAGAACATGTTGCGCAATCTCTAAAAGCTGCTAGCTCTGTAACAGAATCAGCCGCCATGTCCAAGGTGGAGAGCTCTAGTGTCGATGTATCACAATCTGCTGAGGAACATGTTGCGCAATCTCTACAATCTGCAACTGGCGTAAAGGCTGTATCAGCCGTATCCAAGGTGGACAGTTCAAGTGTCGATTTGTCTCAATCTGCTGAAAAACATGTTGCGCAATCTCTAAAAGCTGCTAGCTCTGTAACAGAATCAGCCGCCGTGTCCAAGGTGGAAAGCTCTAGTGTCGATGTGTCACAATCTGCTGAAGAACATGTTGCGCAATCTCTTGAAGCTGTTAGCTCTGTAACAGAATCAGCCGCCGTGTCCAAGGTGGAGAGCTCTAGTGTCGATGTGTCACAATCTGCTGAAGAACATGTTGCGCAATCTCTAAAAGCTGCTAGCTCTGTAACAAAATCAGCCGCCATGTCCAAGGTGGAGAGTTCTAGTGTCGATGTGTCACAATCTGCTGAAGACCATGCTGCGCAATCTCTAAAAGCTGCTAGCTCTGTAACAGAATCAGCCGCCATGTCCAAAGTGGAGAGCTCTAGTGTCGATGTATCACAATCTGCTGAGGAACATGTTGCGCAATCTCTGCAATCTGCAACTGGCGTAAAGGCTGTATCAGCCGTATCCAAGGTAGACAGTTCAAGTGTCGATTTGTCACAATCTGCTGAAGAACATGTTGCGCAATCTCTAAAAGCTGCTAGCTCTGTAACAGAATCAGCCGCCGTGTCCAAGGTGGAAAGCTCTAGTGTCGATGTGTCACAATCTGCTGAAGAACATGTTGCGCAATCTCTTGAAGCTGTTAGCTCTGTAACAGAATCAGCCGCCGTGTCCAAGGTGGAGAGCTCTAGTGTCGATGTATCACAATCTGCTGAGGAACATGTTGCGCAATCTCTGCAATCTGCAACTGGCGTAAAGGCTGTATCAGCCGTATCCAAGGTGGACAGTTCAAGTGTCGATGTGTCACAATCTGCTGAAGAACATGTTGCGCAATCTCTAAAAGCTGCTAGCTCTGTAACAGAATCAGCCGCCATGTCCAAGGTGGAGAGCTCTAGTGTCGATGTGTCACAATCTGCTGAAGAACGTGTTGCGCAATCTCTGCAATCTGCAACTGGCGTAAAGGCTGTATCAGCTGTATCCAAGGTAGACAGTTCAAGTGTCGATTTGTCACAATCTGCTGAAGAACATGTAGCGCAATCTCTAAAAGCTGCTAGCTCTGTAACAGAATCAGCCGCCGTGTCCAAGGTGGAGAGCTCTAGTGTCGATGTATCACAATCTGCTGAGGAACATGTTGCGCAATCTCTGCAATCTGCAACTGGCGTAAAGGCTGTATCAGCTGTATCCAAGGTAGACAGTTCAAGTGTCGATTTGTCTCAATCTGCTGAAGAACATGTTGCGCAATCTCTAAAAGCTGCTAGCTCTGTAACAGAATCAGCCGCCGTGTCCAAGGTGGAGAGCTCTAGTGTCGATGTATCACAATCTGCTGAGGAACATGTTGCGCAATCTCTGCAATCTGCAACTGGCGTAAAGGCTGTATCAGCTGTATCCAAGGTAGACAGTTCAAGTGTCGATTTGTCACAATCTGCTGAAGAACATGTTGCGCAATCTCTAAAAGCTGCTAGCTCTGTAACAAAATCAGCCGCCGTGTCCAAGGTGGAGAGTTCTAGTGTCGATGTATCACAATCTGCTGAGGAACATATTGCGCAATCTCTGCAATCTGCAACTGGCGTAAAGGCTGTATCAGCCATATCCAAGGTAGACAGTTCAAGTGTCGATTTGTCACAATCTGCAAAAGAACATGTTGCGCAATCTCTAAAAGCTGCTAGCTCTGTAACAGAATCAGCCGCCGTGTCCAAGGTGGAAAGCTCTAGTGTCGATGTGTCACAATCTGCTGAAGAACATGTTGCGAAATCTCTGGAAGCTGGTATCTCTGTAACAGAATCAGCCAGCGGGTCCAAGGTGGAGAGCTCTAGTGTCGATTTGTCACAATCTGCTGAAGAACATGTTGCGCAATCTCTAAAAGCTGCTAGCTCTGTAACAAAATCAGCCGCCGTGTCCAAGGTGGAGAGCTCTAGTGTCGATGTGTCACAATCTGCTGAGGAACATGTTGCGCAATCTCTAAAAGCTGCTAGCTCTGTAACAAAATCAGCCGCCGTGTCCAAGGTGGAGAGCTCTAGTGTCGATTTGTCACAATCTGCTGAAGAACATGTTGCGCAATCTCTAAAAGCTGCTAGCTCTGTAACAGAATCAGCCGCCGTGTCCAAGGTGGAGAGCTCTAGTGTCGATGTGTCACAATCTGCTGAAGAACATGTTGCGCAATCTCTAAAAGCTGCTAGCTCTGTAACAGAATCAGCCGCCGTGTCCAAGGTGGAGAGCTCTAGTGTCGATTTGTCACAATATGCTGAAGAACATGTTGCGCAATCTCTAAAAGCTGCTAGCTCTGTAACAAAATCAGCCGCCGTGTCCAAGGTGGAGAGCTCTAGTGTCGATGTATCACAATCTGCTGAGGAACATGTTGCGCAATCTCTTGAAGCTACTAGCTCTGTAACAGAATCAGCCATAGTGTCCAAGGTGGAGAGCTCTAGTGTCGATGTGTCACAATCTGCTGAAGAACATGTTGCGCAATCTCTAAAAGCTGCTAGCTCTGTAACAAAATCAGCCGCCATGTCCAAGGTGGAGAGCTCTAGTGTCGATGTGTCACAATCTGCTGAAGAACATGTTGCGCAATCTCTAAAAGCTGCTAGCTCTGTAACAAAATCAGCCGCCGTGTCCAAGGTGGAGAGCTCTAGTGTCGATTTGTCACAATATGCAAAAGAACATGTTGCGCAATCTCTAAAAGCTGCTAGCTCTGTAACAGAATCAGCCGCCGTGTCCAAGGTGGAGAGCTCTAGTGTCGATGTATCACAATCTGCTGAGGAACATGTTGCGCAATCTCTGCAATCTGCAACTGCGTAAAGCTAATCAGCCGTATCCAAGGTAGACAGTTCAAGTGTCGATTTGTCACAATATGTAAAAGAACATGTTGCGCAATCTCTAAAAGCTGCTAGCTCTGTAACAAAATCAGCCGCCGTGTCCAAGGTGGAGAGTTCTAGTGGCGATGTATCACAATCTGCTGAGGAACATATTGCGCAATCTCTGCAATCTGCAACTGGCGTAAAGTCTGTATCAGCCATATCCAAGGTAGACAGTTCAAGTGTCGATTTGTCACAATCTGCTGAAGAACATGTTGCGCAATCTCTAAAAGCTGCTAGCTCTGTAACAGAATCAGCCGCCGTGTCCAAGGTGGAGAGTTCTAGTGGCGATGTATCACAATCTGCTGAGGAACATGTTGCGCAATCTCTTGAAGCTACTAGCTCTGTAACAGAATCAGCCGCCGTGTCCAAGGTGGAGAGTTCTAGTGTCGATGTGTCACAATCTGCTGAAGAACATGTTGCGCAATCTCTAAAAGCTGCTAGCTCTGTAACAAAATCAGCCGCCATGTCCAAGGTGGAGAGCTCTAGTGTCGATGTGTCACAATCTGCTGAAGAACATGTTGCGCAATCTCTTGAAGCTACTAGCTCTGTAACAGAATCAGCCGCCGTGTCCAAGGTGGAGAGTTCTAGTGTCGATGTGTCACAATCTGCTGAAGAACATGTTGCGCAATCTCTAAAAGCTGCTAGCTCTGTAACAAAATCAGGCGCCGTGTCCAAGGTGGAGAGCTCTAGTGTCGATTTGTCACAATCTGCTGAAGAACATGTTGCGCAATCTCTAAAAGCTGCTAGCTCTGTAACAGAATCAGCCGCCGTGTCCAAGGTGGAGAGTTCTAGTGTCGATGTATCACAATCTGCTGAGGAACATATTGCGCAATCTCTGCAATCTGCAACTGGCGTAAAGGCTATATCAGCAGTATCCAAAGTAGACAGTTCAAGTGTCGATTTGTCACAATCTGCAAAAGAACATGTTGCGCAATCTCTAAAAGCTGCTAGCTCTGTAACAAAATCAGCCGCCATGTCCAAGGTGGAGAGCTCTAGTGTCGATGTGTCACAATCTGCTGAAGAACATATTGCGCAATCTCTGCAATCTGCAACTGGCGTAAAGGATGTATCAGCCGTATCCAAGGTAGACAGTTCAAGTGTCGATTTGTCACAATCTGCTGAAGAACATGTTGCGCAATCTCTAAAAGCTGCTAGCTCTGTAACAGAATCAGCCGCCGTGTCCAAGGTGGAGAGCTCTAGTGTCGATGTATCACAATCTGCTGAGGAACATGTTGCGCAATCTCTGCAATCTGCAACTGGCGTAAAGGCTATATCAGCAGTATCCAAGGTGGACAGCTCTAGTGTCGATTTGTCACAATCTGCTGAAGAACATGTTGCGCAATCTCTAAAAGCTGCTAGCTCTGTAACAAAATCAGCCGCCATGTCCAAGGTGGAGAGCTCTAGTGTCGATGTGTCACAATCTGCTGAAGAACATGTTGCGCAATCTCTAAAAGCTGCTAGCTCTGTAACAGAATCAGCCGCCGTGTCCAAGGTGGAGAGCTCTAGTGTCGATGTGTCACAATCTGCTGAAGAACATGTTGCGCAATCTCTAAAAGCTGCTAGCTCTGTAACAAAATCAGCCGCCATGTCCAAGGTGGAGAGCTCTAGTGTCGATGTATCACAATCTGCTGAGGAACATGTTGCGCAATCTCTGCAATCTGCAACTGCGTAAAGCTATCAGCCGTATCCAAGGTAGACAGTTCAAGTGTCGATTTGTCACAATCTGCTGAAGAACATGTTGCGCAATCTCTAAAAGCTGCTAGCTCTGTAACAAAATCAGCCGCCATGTCCAAGGTGGAGAGCTCTAGTGTCGATGTGTCACAATCTGCTGAAGAACATGTTGCGCAATCTCTTCACGCTTCTAGCTCTGTAACAAAATCAGCCGCCGTGTCCAAGGTGGAGAGCTCTAGTGTCGATTTGTCACAATATGCAAAAGAACATGTTGCGCAATCTCTAAAAGCTGCTAGCTCTGTAACAAAATCGGCCGCCGTGTCCAAGGTGGACAGCTCTAGTGTCGATTTGTTACAATATGCAAAAGAACATGTTGCGCAATCTCTAAAAGCTGCTAGCTCTGTAACAGAATCAGCCGCCGTGTCCAAGGTGGAAAGCTCTAGTGTCGATGTGTCACAATCTGCTGAAGAACATGTTGCGAATTCTCTGGAAGCTGTTATCTCTGTAACAGAATCAGCCATAGTGTCCAAGGTGGAGAGCTCTAGTGTCGATGCAACACAATCTGCTGAAGAACATGTTGCGCAATCTCTAAAAGCTGCTAGCTCTGTAACAAAATCAGCCGCCATGTCCAAGGTGGAGAGCTCTAGTGTCGATGTGTCACAATCTGCTGAAGAACATGTTGCGCAATCTCTAAAAGCTGCTAGCTCTGTAACAGAATCAGCCGCCATGTCCAAGGTGGAGAGCTCTAGTGTCGATGTATCACAATCTGCTGAGGAACATGTTGCGCAATCTCTGCAATCTGCAACTGGCGTAAAGGCTGTATCAGCCGTAAATCTGCTGAAGAACATGTTGCGCAATCTCTAAAAGCTGCTAGCTCTGTAACAGAATCAGCCGCCGTGTCCAAGGTGGAGAGCTCTAGTGTCGATGTATCACAATCTGCTGAGGAACATGTTGCACAATCTCTGCAATCTGCAACTGGCGTAAAGGCTATATCAGCCGTATCCAAGGTAGACAGTTCAAGTGTCGATTTGTCACAATCTGCTGAAGAACATGTTGCGCAATCTCTAAAAGCTGCTAGCTCTGTAACAGAATCAGCCGCCGTGTCCAAGGTGGAGAGCTCTAGTGTCGATGTATCACAATCTGCTGAGGAACATGTTGCGCAATCTCTGCAATCTGCAACTGGCGTAAAGGCTGTATCAGCTGTATCCAAGGTAGACAGTTCAAGTGTCGATTTGTCACAATCTGCTGAAGAACATGTTGCGCAATCTCTAAAAGCTGCTAGCTCTGTAACAGAATCAGCCGCCATGTCCAAGGTGGAGAGCTCTAGTGTCGATGTATCACAATCTGCTGAGGAACATGTTGCGCAATCTCTGCAATCTGCAACTGGCGTAAAGGCTGTATCAGCCGTATCCAAGGTGGAGAGCTCTAGTGTCGATGTGTCACAATCTGCTGAAGAACATGTTGCGCAATCTCTAAAAGCTGCTAGCTCTGTAACAAAATCAGCCGCCATGTCCAAGGTGGAGAGTTCTAGTGTCGATGTGTCACAATCTGCTGAAGACCATGCTGCGCAATCTCTAAAAGCTGCTAGCTCTGTAACAGAATCAGCCGCCATGTCCAAAGTGGAGAGCTCTAGTGTCGATGTATCACAATCTGCTGAGGAACATGTTGCGCAATCTCTGCAATCTGCAACTGGCGTAAAGGCTGTATCAGCTGTATCCAAGGTAGACAGTTCAAGTGTCGATTTGTCACAATCTGCTGAAGAACATGTTGCGCAATCTCTAAAAGCTGCTAGCTCTGTAACAGAATCAGCCGCCGTGTCCAAAGTGGAGAGCTCTAGTGTCGATGTGTCACAATCTGCTGAAGAACATGTTGCGCAATCTCTGCAATCTGCAACTGGCGTAAAGGCTGTATCAGCTGTATCCAAGGTAGACAGTTCAAGTGTCGATTTGTCACAATCTGCTGAAGACCATGCTGCGCAATCTCTAAAAGCTGCTAGCTCTGTAACAGAATCAGCCGCCATGTCCAAAGTGGAGAGCTCTAGTGTCGATGTATCACAATCTGCTGAGGAACATGTTGCGCAATCTCTGCAATCTGCAACTGGCGTAAAGGCTGTATCAGCCGTATCCAAGGTAGACAGTTCAGTGTACGATGTGTCACAATCTGCTGAAGAACATGTTGCGCAATCTCTAAAAGCTGCTAGCTCTGTAACAGAATCAGCCGCCATGTCCAAGGTGGAGAGCTCTAGTGTCGATGTATCACAATCTGCTGAGGAACATGTTGCGCAATCTCTGCAATCTGCAACTAGCGTAAAGGCTGTATCAGCTGTATCCAAGGTAGACAGTTCAAGTGTCGATGTGTCACAATCTGCTGAAGACCATGCTGCGCAATCACTTGAAGCTGTAAGCTCTGTAACAGAATCAGCCGCCATGTCCAAGGTGGAGAGCTCTAGTGTCGATGTATCACAATCTGCTGAGGAACATGTTGCGCAATCTCTGCAATCTGCAACTGGCGTAAAGGCTGTATCAGCCGTATCCAAGGTGGAGAGCTCTAGTGTCGATGTGTCACAATCTGCTGAAGAACATGTTGCGCAATCTCTAAAAGCTGCTAGCTCTGTAACAAAATCAGCCGCCATGTCCAAGGTGGAGAGCTCTAGTGTCGATGTGTCACAATCTGCTGAAGAACATGTTGCGCAATCTCTTGAAGCTGTTAGCTCTGTAACAGAATCAGCCGCCGTGTCCAAGGTGGAGAGCTCTAGTGTCGATGTATCACAATCTGCTGAGGAACATGTTGCGCAATCTCTGCAATCTGCAACTGGCATAAAGGCTGTATCAGCTGTATCCAAGAAAGACAGTTCAAGTGTCGATGTGTCACAATCTGCTGAAGACCATGCTGCGCAATCTCTAAAAGCTGCTAGCTCTGTAACAGAATCAGCCGCCATGTCCAAAGTGGAGAGCTCTAGTGTCGATGTATCACAATCTGCTGAGGAACATGTTGCGCAATCTCTGCAATCTGCAACTGGCGTAAAGGCTGTATCAGCTGTATCCAAGGTAGACAGTTCAAGTGTAGATTTGTCTCAATCTGCTGAAAAACATGTTGCGCAATCTCTAAAAGCTGCTAGCTCTGTAACAGAATCAGCCGCCGTGTCCAAGGTGGAGAGCTCTAGTGTCGATGTATCACAATCTGCTGAGAAACATGTTGCACAATCTCTGCAATCTGCAACTGGCGTAAAGGCTATATCAGCCGTATCCAAGGTAGACAGTTCAAGTGTCGATTTGTCACAATCTGCTGAAGAACATGTTGCGCAATCTCTAAAAGCTGCTAGCTCTGTAACAAAATCAGCCGCCATGTCCAAGGTGGAGAGCTCTAGTGTCGATGTATCACAATCTGCTGAGGAACATGTTGCGCAATCTCTAAAAGCTGCTAGCTCTGTAACAGAATCAGCCGCCGTGTCCAAGGTGGAAAGCTCTAGTGTCGATGTGTCACAATCTGCTGAAGAACATGTTGCGCAATCTCTAAAAGCTGCTAGCTCTGTAACAGAATCAGCCGCCGTGTCCAAGGTGGAGAGCTCTAGTGTCGATGTGTCACAATCTGCTGAAGAACATGTTGCGCAATCTCTAAAAGCTGCTAGCTCTGTAACAGAATCAGCCGCCGTGTCCAAGGTGGAGAGCTCTAGTGTCGATGTATCACAATCTGCTGAGGAACATGTTGCGCAATCTCTGCAATCTGCAACTGGCGTAAAGGCTTTATCAGCCGTATCCAAGGTAGACAGTTCAAGTGTCGATTTGTCACAATCTGCTGAAGAACATGTTGCGCAATCTCTAAAAGCTGCTAGCTCTGTAACAAAATCAGCCGCCATGTCCAAGGTGGAGAGCTCTAGTGTCGATGTATCACAATCTGCTGAGGAACATGTTGCGCAATCTCTGCAATCTGCAACTGGCGTAAAGGCTGTATCAGCTGTATCCAAGGTAGACAGTTCAAGTGTAGATTTGTCTCAATCTGCTGAAAAACATGTTGCGCAATCTCTAAAAGCTGCTAGCTCTGTAACAGAATCAGCCGCCGTGTCCAAGGTGGAAAGCTCTAGTGTCGATGTGTCACAATCTGCTGAAGAACATGTTGCGCAATCTCTAAAAGCTGCTAGCTCTGTAACAGAATCAGCCGCCATGTCCAAGGTGGAGAGCTCTAGTGTCGATGTATCACAATCTGCTGAGGAACATGTTGCGCAATCTCTGCAATCTGCAACTGGCGTAAAGGCTGTATCAGCCGTATCCAAGGTGGAGAGCTCTAGTGTCGATGTGTCACAATCTGCTGAAGAACATGTTGCGCAATCTCTAAAAGCTGCTAGCTCTGTAACAGAATCAGCCGCCGTGTCCAAGGTGGAAAGCTCTAGTGTCGATGTGTCACAATCTGCTGAAGACCATGCTGCGCAATCTCTAAAAGCTGCTAGCTCTGTAACAGAATCAGCCGCCATGTCCAAGGTGGAGAGCTCTAGTGTCGATGTATCACAATCTGCTGAGGAACATGTTGCGCAATCTCTAAAAGCTGCTAGCTCTGTAACAGAATTAGCCGCCGTGTCCAAGGTGGAAAGCTCTAGTGTCGATGTGTCACAATCTGCTGAAGAACATGTTGCGCAATCTCTAAAAGCTGCTAGCTCTGTAACAAAATCAGCCGCCATGTCCAAGGTGGAGAGCTCTAGTGTCGATGTATCACAATCTGCTGAGGAACATGTTGCGCAATCTCTGCAATTTGCAACTGGCGTAAAGGCTGTATCAGCCGTATCCAAGGTGGAGAGCTCTAGTGTCGATTTGTCACAATATGTAAAAGAACATGTTGCGCAATCTCTAAAAGCTGCAAGCTCTGTAAGAAAATCAGCCGCCGTGTCCAAGGTGGAGAGCTCTAGTGTCGATGTATCACAATCTGCTGAGGAACATGTTGCGCAATCTCTGCAATCTGCAACTTGCGTAAATGCTGTATCAGCCGTATCCAAGGTGGAGAGCTCTAGTGTCGATGTGTCACAATCTGCTGAAGAACATGTTGCGCAATCTCTAAAAGCTGCTAGCTCTGTAACAAAATCAGCCGCCATGTCCAAGGTGGAGAGCTCTAGTGTCGATGTATCACAATCTGCTGAGGAACATGTTGCGCAATCTCTGCAATCTGCAACTGGCGTAAAGGCTGTATCAGCCGTATCCAAGGTGGAGAGCTCTAGTGTCGATGTGTCACAATCTGCTGAAGAACATGTTGCGCAATCTCTAAAAGCTGCTAGCTCTGTAACAGAATCAGCCGCCGTGTCCAAGGTGGAGAGCTCTAGTGTCGATGTGTCACAATCTGCTGAAGAACATGTTGCGCAATCTCTAAAAGCTGCTAGCTCTGTAACAAAATCAGCCGCCGTGTCCAAGGTGGAGAGCTCTAGTGTCGATGTGTCACAATCTGCTGAAGAACATGTTGCGCAATCTCTGCAATTTGCAACTGGCGTAAAGGCTGTATCAGCCGTATCCAAGGTGGAGAGCTCTAGTGTCGATGTGTCACAATCTGCTGAAGAACATGTTGCGCAATCTCTAAAAGCTGCTAGCTCTGTAACAGAATCAGCCGCCATGTCCAAGGTGGAGAGCTCTAGTGTCGATGTATCACAATCTGCTGAGGAACATGTTGCGCAATCTCTGCAATCTGCAACTGGCGTAAAGGCTGTATCAGCCGTATCCAAGGTGGAGAGCTCTAGTGTCGATGTGTCACAATCTGCTGAAGAACATGTTGCGCAATCTCTAAAAGCTGCTAGCTCTGTAACAGAATCAGCCGCCGTGTCCAAGGTGGAGAGCTCTAGTGTCGATGTGTCACAATCTGCTGAAGAACATGTTGCGCAATCTCTAAAAGCTGCTAGCTCTGTAACAGAATCAGCCGCCGTGTCCAAGGTGGAGAGCTCTAGTGTCGATGTGTCACAATCTGCTGAAGACCATGCTGCGCAATCTCTAAAAGCTGCTAGCTCTGTAACAGAATCAGCCGCCATGTCCAAGGTGGAGAGCTCTAGTGTCGATGTATCACAATCTGCTGAGGAACATGTTGCGCAATCTCTGCAATCTGCAACTGGCGTAAAGGCTGTATCAGCTGTATCCAAGGTAGACAGTTCAAGTGTCGATTTGTCACAATCTGCTGAAGAACATGTTGCGCAATCTCTAAAAGCTGCTAGCTCTGTAACAGAATCAGCCGCCGTGTCCAAGGTGGAAAGCTCTAGTGTCGATGTGTTACAATCTGCTGAAGACCATGCTGCGCAATCTCTTGAAGCTGTTAGCTCTGTAACAGAATCAGCCGCTGTGTCCATGGTGGAGAGCTCTAGTGTCGATGTATCACAATCTGCTGAGGAACATGTTGCGCAATCTCTGCAATCTGCAACTGGCGTAAAGGCTGTATCAGCCATATCCAAGGTAGACAGTTCAAGTGTCGATTTGTCACAATCTGCAAAAGAACAAGTTGCGCAATCTCTAAAAGCTGCTAGCTCTGTAACAGAATCAGCCGCCATGTCCAAGGTGGAGAGCTCTAGTGTCGATGTGTCACAATCTGCTGAAGAACATGTTGCGCAATCTCTAAAAGCTGCTAGCTCTGTAACAAAATCAGCCGCCGTGTCCAAGGTGGAGAGCTCTAGTGTCGATTTGTCACAATATGCAAAAGAACATGTTGCGCAATCTCTAAAAGCTGCTAGCTCTGTAACAAAATCGGCCGCCGTGTCCAAGGTGGACAGCTCTAGTGTCGATTTGTCACAATATGCAAAAGAACATGTTGCGCAATCTCTAAAAGCTGCTAGCTCTGTAACAAAATCGGCCGCCGTGTCCAAGGTGGAGAGCTCTAGTGTCGATTTGTTACAATCTGCTGAGGAACATGTTGCGCAATCTCTAAAAGCTGCTAGCTCTGTAACAAAATCGGCCGCCGTGTCCAAGGTGGAGAGCTCTAGTGTCGATTTGTCACAATATGCAAAAGAACATGTTGCGCAATCTCTAAAAGCTGCTAGCTCTGTAACAAAATCAGGCGCCGTGTCCAAGGTGGAGAGCTCTAGTGTCGATTTGTCACAATATGCAAAAGAACATGTTGCGCAATCTCTAAAAGCTGCTAGCTCTGTAACAAAATCAGGCGCCGTGTCCAAGGTGGAGAGCTCTAGTGTCGATTTGTCACAATATGCAAAAGAACATGTTGCGCAATCTCTAAAAGCTGCTAGCTCTGTAACAAAATCAGGCGCCGTGTCCAAGGTGGAGAGCTCTAGTGTCGATTTGTCACAATATGCAAAAGAACATGTTGCGCAATCTCTAAAAGCTGCTAGCTCTGTAAGAAAATCAGCCGCCGTGTCCAAGGTGGAGAGCTCTAGTGTCGATGTATCACAATCTGCTGAGGAACATATTGCGCAATCTCTAAAAGCTGCTAGCTCTGTAACAAAATCAGCCGCCGTGTCCAAGGTGGAGAGTTCTAGTGGCGATGTATCACAATATGCAAAGAACTGTTGCGCAATCTCTAAAGCT